>BOSO01004823.1:1293-37376 GCA_018403395.1 Gorsachius goisagi
TTTTTTTTTTTTTCCCCGCCCAGTAACATAATAAAGTTCCTTGCCTGCAAAACATTTTGAGGTTTGGCTGTTCCAAGAAATCAAACTGCTTTTGAGCAACAGGCTTTACAGGGAGCCCTAGTGGCTGATTTTACGCAACCCCCCCTTTTTTGGCCCTTTTTTGCCTCTCTGGAGGGGTGGGATGCAGGGAGCAGAGGGGGCTCCGCCAGCCCTGCCTCCCCCAGCCCCACACCCTCGGGAGATGCCGTAAGGGATGAATTAATGGCGAGTCAATCGTGCGTATTGGTGGGAAATCCCAGCAGCATCACGAATCGCTCGGCAAATCCAGGCTTGGTGCCACAGTCACCAGGCTCCTGGGGGCTCCTTAAGGTTCCCCCCGTCGTGTCCCTAACTCTCCTGAAGTTATTAAAGGGAGGCTGGGCGAGAGTTTGCTTCCCTCCCTCCTCTAATATACTCATCTCCGTTACATTCCCCTGCTACGACGACAGTTAATGAACACTAACGAACTGGAAACGAGTACTTCCCATTTGCAGTGGAGCAACGCCTGCCGCCGACCACGTCATTTCTCCGGCTAATGACTGAGGAGGTCTTTGAGGTTCAAACTGAAAATGGAAAGGAGAAAGAGAGACACTGGGTAAGATCAGCGACCGTTTGGCGCGCGTCCCTGCTCAGAACCGTCAGCTCGGCGAGGGGGCTGCGGATTACGGAGGAGCGGGGGGCGCAGGGAGGGGTTTCCAGGAGCGTTTGCTGCCCCGAGGCTTGCACCTTACCTTTGCCATCTCACGGGCCTCAGCAGCCCACCCTTCCTGCGCGCCTTCGAGGTCGTCCACCACCAGGAAACGCGCTTGCACCGCCTGTCCTTCCTCAAAATCGTGACACTGGCCACGGATTAATTGCCTTCCGCCTTGGGTTTCTGTGAATTCGTATCGCCCCGTTTCCACAGCCAAACTGTTCGTATCTCTGAGCCCCACGGTTCGGGTCTGAATGAAAGGTTTTTAATTAAGTTAACTTTAGGTAATTCATTTTTAGTTAACTTAGCTGAGGGTCCCTATTGACACAGCTTCTCTGTTTTCCAGTAGCCAAAAAGGAAAGAAATGAGGAGTCAAGCTAAACATGGAAATACTTTTCAGCTTAGCCAAGAAGAATCCCAGCATGGCAAGCGTGTTTTTTTATGTAAGAAAAGGCTTTTAATCACTAGATGTAGATTATAATTGAGGGCAGCACGGATCAAACGGTTGCAAGAGCAATACAGACATTCTTTCTCCTTTTTTGGTAGCCTCCCTTCCTACCAAACCAGACTTTGCAGGGTTGAAAGCCGCTCGTTTCTTTTTTATGCAAGTCCTGTGAGGAGCAAAAGGCTCCTGGCTGCCCTGGAGGGGATCAAAGCAGGGGACACACCAGAAGATGAAACAGAGCAATCCTGAGACCTGGGGGTGAGAGCAGGGGGCTCTGCAGCACACTGGGAAGAAAGCAGAAAGCTCTGGGGCACACTGGAGGGAAAATGGGGGTTCCTGATGGGACCAGCAGGCAAACGGGGGAGGCTCTGGTTTCACCGAAGGACTTGAGGACTCTGGGGAGCAGCAAGAGCTGAACGATGGGCTCTGCTGCACACCCAAGAGGGAGGGGAGTGGTCCCAAGGGGATCCTGGGGAGACAAGACACCAAATAGCGGGATGTGGGGGACACTGGAGGGCAAACGGGGCAGCCTGGAGCAGAGCAGAGGGCAAGTGGAGGCAACTGAAGGTGCCTACGGGGTGGGGGAATTTGTTCGAGGTGCCCAGGGTGAGGTGCATCTCCATTCCCCTCACCACCCTTCTTTGGCACGAGGGCCAGCGCACCCTGAAGCTCTTCAGAAACGCTCACAGGTTTTTGAACCGCAGTTCTGGGGTTCCCAGGAAACCTGGACATGGCACAGCAGAAAAAACAGAACCAGCATCACGGCTGGCCCTCAAGCCACATAAGGATGGGACCTGTCATGCACCGACTTTTTTAAACACTCTTTCTTGCATCTCCTGCCATCGTGTGGCCAAGGAAAGAATGAGCAAGGAGAAGCCAAGGGAGACGCATCAGTTTGCTGCTCCTCACGTTCATTCCGCCTTTGATGGGCAACACAGACCTATTTTTCAAGCTCATGAATATACATTTTGTTCTGCTGACCACTTTATAAATCATTTATTTGAAGATTTGATTTCTTAGTTTTGGAAAAATAGCTTAAACACATACATTGGATCACCAGCGTAGGGGGAAGGAGGGGGGAGCATTGGCCGAAGGAACTGAAAAAGCTTGATTACAAAACCTGATCCAGGATCACTACAGCAAACAGAACCTGTTCCGTAACAGGGCACAACAAACACCCATACCATACAGGCAGCAACTGCCAAGAAGCCCTGTTCCTTCAAATAGTTTTGATGCTCACAAGCGGCTTCGGAAGAATTTAGCCCTCTTGGGAAGTGAGGAGAGACAAAGCACAAGGCTTAAAACAAAGCTCTCTCCAACTCCACATCTTATTGCTGGGGTAGCTAAATCAACCTGAATGATACCACGAGGAAATATGTGTGTTCTACATTCACCGTGAACAATTTTCCCCCCAAAACAGATCACACAATCACCCTGAGGAGTGCGTTGGCTTAGAGTTGGCTCTTCAGGAGGAGGTTGGTATCTGAAGACCACAGCCCTTGGCAGCGGCAGCAGGAGGCAGAGCTACAGGCACCACGTTCCTGGTCAGAAAGGCACCTATGTCACGACAGTCTGGCACCACTACACTTTGGTGGGCTCTCCCTTGTGCCAACCATAGTTCTGCACGCTCCAGCTCAGGGTGGTGGCAGATTTTCAGCTTGCAGCTGATGAAGACGAAGGTCCCCTGAGCAGGGGAAGGTAAAACTGATCTCTCTGAGCGAGGGAAGGCTTCCACACTTTACCCAAGCGCTTTCCCTCGTATCCTGGGGACACGGGGAGGCAAAAAGAGCCCAGGAACCATTGATACCCTCAAATAATTTCAAAGAGAACCCCGCTGCTCAAGGGTTTCAAATACTGGTCAGGGTCCTTTATCAACTAACACAGATTGTTTTTTATCACCACCTCTTCTCCCCGTGCTCTGAGCCACGGCTTCACCCAGAGGCACAGGGCAAAACCCACCCCGGAGCACGGGAGCTGGGCTGCGGGAGGGACCGCGTACGTAACCACTGCAGCTCGCTACTTCAACACGATTAATGAAGATTTGTAAAACTTGGCATCCAAGTTGTGCTGGCGTAACCGGCACCGAGGGAGAACCCGTGAGCAAAATGCCTGATAAAGGAAGTAACGGCGTATATGCTGCAGGCTGCTCAGGGAACTCACTGCCTCAGCCTAGAGGAAAATTTAAGTTCCTCCCGCGTCCGAGGCTGCCGTTGACAGGCGCTGGGAGACGTAGCTGACAGAATCCTTCAAGCTTTACTACCTGCCACCACTGCTCACGTTTCACTCCCTCTCACACCCCCTGATCAACAGCCTCCTGCCAAGCCTTCACTCAGAAACCCCTTTCAGCTCCTGGTGACTGCAGCACTGGCTCACCACAGACGGGAAATACTGCGAAAGACAGCATCAGGTAGCGCAGGCCACACGAAGAGAAGCTTTCCAGGGTCTCCCTTAACACCAGGGTCTACATATGCAGTATTTTAGATTAAACGAGGGCAGCAAGCTTAGCACACAGGCATCGGCACTGCACTTGCCCCCTGGACACAGGAGCATCCAGCTTACACAGGAAAGCCAGGAATGAAAGGGACCAGCCCTGCTTTAAGGTCCGGTCAGAGCAGAGCGAACACCCCCAAAGATTTGAAAGATAAACAAATCCTAAAATCCCCTCTTGGTTCCAAAATTCCAGCGTTTCTAATAATGATAGGATTTGCTTTTGTTCCTTACGCTGTGGCCCTTCAATGTGCCAGACTCCAACTCATACTCCCAGCTACCAGGAGCTGAAAGGCACCTCTGTGCTCGTTACCTTCACACGCAGGAGAACCTGGTGAAAAACCAAACCCAAGAGGTCAGCCTCATCCAGCAGC
The DNA here is from genome assembly GCA_018403395.1 of Gorsachius goisagi. Classification (NCBI taxonomy): domain Eukaryota; kingdom Metazoa; phylum Chordata; class Aves; order Pelecaniformes; family Ardeidae; genus Gorsachius; species Gorsachius goisagi. Next base: position 5,330 of record BOSO01004823.1, read on the forward strand.
CAGTGGAACGATGACCTAACACAAATTCCTTCTTCAAAAAGGATGAAAGAGCAGGCACAGTGGGAAACCCGTAGCTGCTGAGCCTTCACCCTTGAGGCAAGCACAGCACAACAGGCAGAAAGAACACAAGCATTACATCGCTGGAAGTCAAGGGAACCGAGAAACACCTCCCTCATCTACCACCGCCATCTCTCCTTCCCAACATGCAGATCTTGCTACTTCCCCCTTACCTTCTAACCTAAACCTTTTCAGAAATCCCCTAACTATACCAGGTTCTCCTTCCAGGCCACCTCTCAAGCAGCATGGCTTGTATCAGTGCCTGTTACAGGGGCACACCGTACGTTTAAGAAGAAAGAAGTCACTGAAATATGCCAAGAGCCCTCAGTTTGATTAGTGGCATTTTCATCAAATCGGGACCATAGATTTTTTATTTTCTCTAGAAAGGGTAAAGTCCAGGCTGGGGCAAGACAAGACCCCAAAGATTTCCGTTCTGCTCTGCTAAAAACCAAAAACTAGAACTGCCAGCTGACAAAAAGGCTGAACAGGAGAAAAATGCAAAGATTTCAGAATCCTGAAGGCACTTGACTGGAGGAGCACTTCGCATCAATAGGTGCTGGGAGCACGTCCCGTGGCACGATAAACCCTTGCTCAGCAGCGCTGGGACAGACTGACAGGCTGGGAAAACCAGGCTGGGTGCGCAGACAGCAAGAGCTGCCCATGCTCAAAGGCAGAACACGGTCCCACAAAGCTCCCACAACCTTTGGCTTCCACCTGCTCCCCCTCCTGAGCAGGCACCAAGAACTGCTTGGAGAGGGCGGAGGTGTCTGAGGTATGTGCAACATCTTCGTCGTGGTGACGCGCCAGCGCGGCGGTGCCGGAGATCTGACCGCCTCTCCGCGGAGGGTGGCCTGGGCTAAGCTTGGAGTCCCAGCACACGCGCGGTGTTCAGCACGTCATCTCTCGTCAGGTAGCAGCCGCAGAGCTGGCGGTACCCCGTGAAGGCTTCCCGTCCGTGCAGGACACGCCAGTTATCGATGAACAGTGCCTGCGGGCGAAGAGAAAAGGCTGTCAGGAGAAGGGCAAGCAGGGCCAGGACCTGTCCCAGAGCTGGAGACCCCTAGAGAGTGGAAGAGCAATAAGGGTAATGCCGCGGTGGGGTTGACCCTTCCTGTTCAATGCTGTCAAGACAGCACGTGAGACTACAGCCAGATGTTCTGTGGGATCTAGCACAGCTGTTTCACCTGAAGCCAGCACAGCTGCTCTGCTGCTAACTGCAAGGTAAAACATGATGGCTAGCAAAGCACAATTCTGGGCTGCTTATTTGCTTTTCTGTTGGAGAGGTTGCACAAGAGCTCACCAGCAACAGAAACTGGCCGTCTTCAGCCTCTACGGTGTCACTACCCCCCTAGGCATCCTTGGGAACGGAGAGGTGTAGGGATCTGACGTGATCATTTTCCCTGCTGGACTGTTTAATTTTTGGGGCCCTGGACTCAGGCTGAATCTAGACCTTGTAGAAATGAAACCCCTCCAAGCAGGCACAGCTGAAGGAAAAAGCCATGCACCGTAATACCTTCAAATCTACAATGGTGGCTCGAGCCCTTCAAGCTCCTCCAAAACCGTGCCCAGCATCAGCCTTTCAAACAGAGGGCAGAGCTTTTTCCTTTGGTACCACGGTGTGCTAAGGCACCTCGGCCGTTTCTGGGACAGTGAAGGTGGCCTGGCTCTCCTGTGACTCACTGCCAGCATAAGAGTTCCAATACAACCTCAGAACAGAAGCAAACTTGCTTCCCACACCTTTATATTTCAATCAAAATAAATATTTCTTCTGGAAGAAATTAGAGGCTGAACATTAAGTATTCCCAGCCCTTCTGCTTCCAAGGATCCTCATTTCAGCTACTGCAAAGATCTTCCTCCTCTCCCCCAGTTGGGATTAACTTCCCTCTGAGGCAGAGCTTGAATTAAACATTTCTGCCTTAGCTGGAAGCTCGTATTCTTTTAGGGCAGTAGGAACACGGGCACGCACCAGATGCCAGCACTGAAATACAGGGCGCCTCAAAACAGCTCCCAACCCCACGTCCTACCTTGCCCGGCTTCAGTTTGACCCACAGCTCATTCTCTGGTCTCCTGAGCTCTGCGGTGAGTGTGCGGTGAGCAGCGTACCAGCGATGCACGACATCGTAAGGCACAGTGTTGATGACAGCACGATCATAGTTATTGTACCTAGAAGTAAAGAAGAGATAAGAGACTGCCCACACGGCTCCACGAGCACAGCCAGGTACTTCCAAAGGGAATCTCAGGAGCTTGTAAGATTAGTCAGTATTTAAGGGAGGCTACAGAGATGACCAGGGAGGTTACGCTGCAGGTGCGGGACCTTCAGGAGAAGACACAACACTGGGAGCAAGGAGGAGTTTGCTGTCAAGTGTAAAACTGTTCTTGCTGGTTTTCCGCAGAGGATGCGCCACAGTAATGGGCAGGACTGAAGGTTGATCAGAAAAAAAGTGCAAGGCAGTGCTGAACAGCCTCCTGCGCTAAGGCAAGCCAGAATTTGAGAACGCAGCCCAAATTTCCTTTGGAAGGGGGCCAGCCTGCGCTCTCCCGGTCCCCTGTATGCCAGGTTAGTGTCTAGAGGCTTTCCCTTTCAGAGAAGGGCTGAACTCTACTGCCACTCAAATGAAGCGAGATGAGGGCATGGAGCTGAAGGGAGGATGACAGGAAGAAAAGAAACCAAAAGCATTCCCCAAAAAACCCAAAGCTCAGCACCAACACTTGTCTGTATCAGTGGTTCTGACACCTCCTCTAAAGCAGCAACACATAGCCCAGGATGAAAGTCAGGGTGTTTGTGTGGTTCCACCCCTGCCCCTCAAACATATGTTGGTTTTTAGTTTACGGTATCTTCTGGAAAACCACTACTGTCTACCACAATCCCCTCTCCTCATAATCCTCCTCCCCATAAGCCTCCTGTTGGTGTTACCTGATCAGATAAAGCTCGTTGTTCCAGGGATAGACATTGAGGACCGGCCCCACTCCGATCATGTGGTTGTGACAGTCTCCCACGTTCTCAACATACTCGTGCTTCAACGGCACCTTGGTGAGCAGCTCGAACTGATCGGGGGCTTGCCGGAGAACCTGCTCAGCCGCGTAGAAACCATCCACCAGCAGCGTCCGCCCGCCCGTGCCCTCGTGCTTCAGGCAGTGGAACACTTGGATGCTGCATGGGTGAGAGAATCCAAAGCACAAGAGAAAAGACCTTGGCTGCCTGTCCTGTGGAGAGGAGGCACTCCCCGCGGACCCAGATGTAGGTGGATGTGACATACTTATTTGCAATCCAATTAGTTTCATTAAGACCTGCCAGGGAATGGAGACGGACCAGCAAGAAATTGTGCCTGCCATTTCTTTGGGCCCAGTCTCACACATTTCGCTTTCCAAGAGGAGGGCTACAGCTCACACTGCCTCCCAAATCAAAGGACCTGAGCCTGGGAGACTTCAAGTGGTGTAGGACCAGGCCCGTGTCACTCAAAGTCCGTCCAGGCAGCGGGACACAGAGGTTCAAAAGCATAACGCTAACTTCCCTAGAACATCTCGGAACAAGAGGACAGTTAAAGAAATGCTGGTTGTACTGCTGAGCTCTCCAGGAACTACGAGGGGAGTCCAGGGTGACTCCCGCTCAATGGCACGTACACCATGGTCTCCAACAGGCAGTCAGAAACCCTTCACGGCCACACATTAAAGACCCTTTGGAAGGCCTGAAGCAGAGGAGTCCCCAGTGAGAACTCTACCTACAGGCACATTCCCCTTGTGGGAAGCCATCCAGCTTGGCTTTTGTCCTTCTATTACTTCTCTGAAGCTTCTCTTTCCCTTCTTCCAAGTAAGGCAGGCATTGTACTGCGAGGAACAGCTACCCAGGAGCTGCCTCAAGCCACCTACTCCCCATTTTCACAGGGTACAAACTTCACTTGTCAGAAAATTAGTAGTGACCTTCTGGGAAAGCCTTTATCTTCTCATCTCCCTTTGGTCCCACAGCAAGTGATGCAGCAGGACCTCCCGGCCCCAGCCTCGCCAGCACCTTTGTCACCCGGGCGCTCTAACTGCCCTCATACCCACCACAGTTTTAGGAGGAGTTTTACAAAGTCAGTCCGCAAGCACCGGAGCAAAGGATGCTCTGTGCCCCAAAGGAAACAACCTCCTCCTGCAGCTCGGGGCGCTGAGAAAGCCTCTTCTGAGGGCAGGCTCTTTGGTACCTGACGGGCGAGATAAGGTTGCAGCCTTTCCCATAGCTTGGGGAGTTTCCATCCTCTATACCCTGGGCAATAATTTAACTTGAGACTTGTCAGATTTGGCTGAAATCAACCAAAGCAGCGGGGGGAAAGCAGACATTCAAACAAACACATCTTTCTTGAAAAGCACCTCCTTTCCCTTAGCAGCAGGTCAAAGACGATCTCAAGTGTTTTGGAAGGAAGTCTGAAACAGCCTGGGAAGAAGGGGTTCCTGGCAGAGACGGGGGCTCAGGGAAGCCAGAAATTCATGTTTTTCCTGCACAACTGTGGCTTTGCAGAACTGCAAGCATTAATGGTTAGCCCAACTAATTTAGCCCATGCTGTCATTGCTTGATATACTTCAGTTGGCTGCGGATGAGAATACACCTACCTGAAGGGAACCCTTCCAAGTGGAAAGGAAAAGTATAAAAATAGCTAATGAGCTGTTTAATCAAAGCTCTTTTGTAAGCTGAAGCTCTGATTACCAATTACTTTTTTTTTTTTTTTTAAATTTGATTTTTTGGGGAGGATTTTGTGAGCTCTTAAAACAAGTCAGCCAAGCAGGTAACACCGTGCAGGTCACGAAAGCACACGGGTTCTGCAGTCAGCTGTTTGCTGAGAACAGGGAAGCCAACCACATCTGGCTTGAAGCGTGGCAGGACCCATGCTTTATGCATGTGCTCCACAGAACACGCTAAAATCCACTCACTTTGCTCCTGACACCGAGCTGCTCTAGAACAAACCCTGCCACCCAAAAGCTTCCTGCCTCGTTGGGCACAGACAGCAGCACTCGGAGCACCACCAGGGTAACACCATCCCTTCCTGGTCTGAAGGGCTGCTCCAAAATCCCCATCTCACCCCTTTGTCCTCCTCTGCTTTTAGAGCTCTGCACCACAGTCCTTTTCCACGAAGATATTTAGCAAGTTAACAGCCTGACTTGGGAAGAGCTAATCCTGCCCTAGGGCAGAAGGAGCGGACTTCTCCTTGTAGCCCTTGTTCCATGAGAGATCACAGTACCTCCACCCGCTCTCCTCCACGCCATTTCCCCAATGATTCCCCTCTTGATTAAGATGAAAGCAGACAAAAAAAAAAAATTAAGCTAGAAATTAAGCCTAAATCTCTTGCACTTCACTGTGAACCACAACCAGGGCTGCTGCCTTTCTTTCCCCAGCTGCGTATAAAACCCACAGGCTGCATCAGAAAAGCAGTCTGCAAACTAGCATTTAGGAAACAAGGCTACAGCTACAAACCGCACCTTGTAGGTGTCAACTCGGACGGGCTGGGGAAGCCTGGTTTCTGACTACCTACAGGGCTACACCACTGCCAAAACGCAAACCCCGGCCTGTTTGAACTGAAGCAGGGCGACCGCACGGAGCGTACGTGAGCGCAGCACGTACGTCTGTCACCACTCGCAGCCTGGCAGGGCAGAGACAGTTACCGCAGGCGGTGCCAGGGCGAGCTGTTCTCCCTTCCCTTCCCCGCAGGCTACTGCTAACCCAGCCCAACCAGCCAAAAAAACGTGGGTGAGGAGGGCTTGCCCCCAGGTCAGCAGGATTAAGTCAAAGCAAACTTTTGCAGCAGCTTTATACAACAGCTGATAAGGGGCGCTTGCTGCGGGAGGAGCTGGGCCTCGCCAGACGTGCCCAAAGGACAAATCAAACCAACCGCTCGTGTTTGTGAGATTGGATGCTGCATGTCACTTCGGAGACTGAGCAGGGTGATTTCGGAAGAGACTGTCAGATCGGCTTCAGGGTAGCACAGAAATGACTACAGCGCTGAGCCTCTGTGGCTGCAAAGGTTACTTGAACCCCAGCAGCACCAAGCAGCAGCCAGCTATCTAACAGCCAAGTCCTTCACTGCCTGCATTCTGGAAGACCTAGAAGTTTCAAGCATAGGAAAAATTGATCTGCAGACTATCCTGAGGGGTCAAACGGGGCCCAGAACTGCTGTGTGACTGGTAAAAGTACATCCCATCAGCAGGGCTGGAGACAACGCAGCCTGCGCCGCTAGAAACGGCATCGCGGTGAACTGCTCCTGCCTTCTGCCTCTGAACCAGCAAGAGCTCTTACCCGCAGGGCTCCTGGAAGTAGGTTGTGTCGGTGTGACGATCCAGAGCCAGCTTGGTGTAGGCAGTGTCTCCCCGCGAGAAGTCGGAGGTGAAGTACCACATTCTACCGTAAATGGTCTCCCTGCAAAAGAGGCGGGCCGTTATCACGACGCGCTGCAGGCATCGGTGTGGTGGGAAAGCAGATCCTCTCTTGCATTTGAGGCTACTCCCCTCCATCCTGTGTACAGAGTAAATTAAAGCAGAACAACTTCACAAAATTCATGTTGTCAAGAGCCGGTGCTTCTAATGGCTCCTCCAGTATTTGGTTCCCTTCCCTCCCCAAAAGACTGATGGCAATGTGTCCTGCTTCCCCTCCACAGATACAGATCTTCTTTCCACACCAAACATCAGCCCCAGTCAAACCAAGGAAGGTGCTGAGCGACACGAGGAGTTGCCCGAGCACAGCTTGGACCCACCGCATGGTCACCCCAAATTCCCACTTTTGTTCTTAGGATCCTGCGTTTTCACCCACCTCCCTCCTACGACACGCGCAGAAGGGAACAGGCAGAAGGCAAGGGCAGGCAGTCCTCAGGGCTACAGGGCACCTGGAGAAAAAAAGTTGGCTGGATATTCCTTGGAGCTCCTCATTTTATTTGGGGCAACTATTCATTAAAAGAAATCTCTCCTCTTCCAACAGGCCAAGGCAAATTAAACTGTTTCTGCAGCTCGGATAAAACTTGGAACGCAACCCCTGGCTTGCCATGCTGTTGGTGTGTTTTGAACAAACACGGAAGAAACATTCCTTGATATTTTTCTTTAGTGAGAGCTACAAGTTGTTTTTGATATCCCTGGCTCCCAGGACCAGGGCTGCCCTCCTAACCTTTCAAGCCATAACAGGAAACGTCTCTCCTTGCAAAGCTCCAGCCTTCCCAGACGGGCTGCTTCCTCCAGTCCCTCCTCTGTGCGCAGTCCCCTACCATAAAGGTCATCGTATGCTCCCGAGGGAGCCCCATAACCCAGCGACTCCAGGCTCTCCCCAAAAATTGGGTCAGATCCCACAGCGCAAGCCTCCATCTCAGTTCCAGTGGGGTGGCCGGAGACTGTGGAAGACCCAGACCTTTTGTTTGCAAAGCAGGCCACGCTGCACAACACAAAGGGATGAGAGGGCAGCACCTTTCCAAACAAAAAGGACATAACAGTCCCCCCCCTTCACAGCTCCTCTGCAAAGCTGTCAGTGGCCTTCCCAGGGCAGCCCTAGTTACCTGATCAAGCTGATCCTTTCCGCTAAGATTTCTGTGTCCTCTTTGGTGGGAGCGACGTTCTCTACAAAAGCAATCCCATATAACAAGAAGTTTTGCAGGAATTCCTTCAGCCCCTCGTCTGTCTCCAGGAAACTCCGGCAGTCGACGGATGGGACCTGGGCTTGGCGGTAGATTTCTGCGTTCCAGAAAATCCGCGGGTGCATGACCTGTTGCTTCTGCCCCTCGTAGCTGTTCTTCACCAGCCACTCCAGCCCATACCGCGTCACGTGCCCGTCCGGCCCTTCGATGGGGGAGAGAAGTCACAGTCACCACAATCGCACTGAACAGCCCGAGATCGAGGTCAGCGCAACCATCAGTCTGGGACAGTCAGCACCCGGTTAATTTTGGCTGATGACAGACTCTTTGCACCCTGACGTCACCCAAAATACGATCTGGTTAAGGCCACAAGTCCTAAAAAGCATCGTCATTGCTGCAACAACTCTGAATTCAGAGCAAAGTGTTTCAACTGCAGTGGTTTTGTTTTCTATTGACAGGACTCCAAGGAGAAGTAAAGCACTGAAGACAGGCCCGTAAATAAAGGTAAGCTACAACAGAAGGAAGAAAGCAGCTGGGAAGCTGAGGAGAAAGGACAGAAAATGTGAATTCTGATGAGGGGTACTGGCTGAAATCGGACAGGGTAAGGACAAGAAACCCAGCTATTTCTTGACCAATCTGTTCCCTACCTGCATTGCTGCTGCGTTCAAACAAACTGATAAATCAAACAAACTGATAAAATACCCAGACACTGAAGATACACCCAGAGAGGGCTGGGGTGGGGGGGGAGGAAGAGGAAAAGCAGACACAAATTTAAGACTGGGGTGTGTTTACAGTAACAGCCTGCTGAGAAGAGTGGTGTTTAAACTCTGCTTACAGCTAAATCCCTTCCCAAAACATCTGCTGATTTAGAGATAAGGCTGCCCTCTCCCAGCAAACCTAAGGATAGGCTCCATCAACGAGGCTCCCTCCGAGCAGCGCTGGTGCTCCGCGAGACACGCAGGGTACAGTCACTTTGCTACTTACACGTGAGGAAGAGCGTGGTCTCATCCACTCGGACAGCCTTGGGTTTGATTCCCAGGTCCACGCTAGCTGTGTCCAAGCTGCGCTGGTTGGTCTTGGCATTGTAGCAGGAAGCTGAGCGGCAGTGGTCCCGCAGCCAGACAAAATCGAATCGCATCAGGGTGTTTGCATACCGGAGCTCTGCGAAGAAGGACAGGCTCAAAAGATGGGCTGGTGTGAACAGTGAGGAAAAACAAAGCCAAGAACTGAAGCTGAAAGCCCACAAGTCACGATCCCACGTATAGGGGATGCAGAGGCCCTCTGCAGGCGAATTCAGCTAGCTTGTCACCCGATGAGTATCTTCATGGCAGGCCTGGCTGTCGGTGATCGCACCACGGTCTCCCTTTTTACCAAGTCTACAGGCAATCTCATCCCGCAGCAGGAAGGAGCACGGCTAACAAACGTGCTGGTCACATACTTACATCTGCCATCTCTCTTCGACACGGAGTAAATTCAGAGCTGTGCAGAAGCTGTTGTACATAACAACGTCCCCCCCTCCACGTAGTTGCAGACCCCAGCGCAGGAATACAGGTAGGAGTCAAGCAAATAATCGTACCAACGCCCAAATTATAGAATCATAGAATCATTTAGGTTGGAAAAGCCCTTTAAGATCATCAAGCCCAACTGTTACCCTACCCCTGCCATCCCACCACTAAACCCTGGCCCTAAGCACCTCGCCTGCCTGGCTGTTAAATCCCTCCAGGGGTGGGGACTCGACCCCCTTCCCTGGGCAGCCCCTTCCAGTGCTTGACAGCCCTTTGGGTGAAGAAATACAAACATTACAGACAACATCAAGCCCTGGATGCAAAGCTTTGATATCCATTTAGCATTACAATAAAGCCTCTCCTCCTTGTTCCATGCTGGGACAGCTTTGGAATACTCAAAGCCCTTCAGAAGGGGGTCAGAGCCAGCAGAGGCAACGGGAGAGCTCGTCCTGCTCAGCTTTGAAACCCAAGCATCTGCGGTCACCCTGCAGTGGGAAAACAATATCCTTTCTCGGGGCCATGGGTTGGATAAAGTACCAAGCAATTAATTCCCTTTGCTTACAAGTGCCTCAGAGTACCAACACCTAGCTAGCCTGATTAGCCATCACCCAGGCAGACAGGCCATGGGGAAACACGTGCCTCAGTTGCCAAGCCACCTCCGAAACCAAAAGGGCAAAGATCAGCGTTAGACAGAATTTATAACTGGCTTGCGGCGTTACTGCACATGAAGACACCCTCCCCTTGCTTTTTCTTTAAGCAGTCTCACACTGAAGTATGATTTGTGTCAAAAAGGCTTTTATCTCCCCCTGCCTCCTGCTGCTCTTGCCGTCCAGCCACACAAACAGACAGGCTACTTGCAAATCTGCTCCAACAACTGTGTTTTTAAGGAAAACCTGCACAGTGGGGGTGAGAGAGCAGGGCACACACCAAGCCAGCCGCCCCGCCTGCCAGTCAGAGCCCCGAGCATCACACAGAAAGCGAGCAAGGCTCAGATGCAGTTATTTTTCAGGAATCCCTTGATTTGATTTCTGATTTAGCACTGCTTCATTTATTGTAAAAGTCTTGCTACCAGCAGACAAACCTGCTCCATCCTGCCTTTGGGAATTCCCAAAGGGAACGTGAAATGCCGACTCCAGCGTGAATCGCTCTCATGCGGGCCATATCAGAATAAAAAAAACAAACAAAAAATCACTCCCAGGGAACAAGGTCAGGAAAATCTCACCCCTCTCCCCAGACAGACTCCAAAGCAGGTACCCATGCACCCAGCACACCTACCGAGGTGGTCGCCGTGTAACTGCCAGGCACACTTCAGGGACTCTGGGGCCGTGTGATGGCAGCGAGCCGCAGCGGCGGGGACGGTCCCTCTGCCACGGGGCAGCCACGGCGAGCGACGTCGAACGCTTCCACTCAGCTGGCACGGCACCTTGAACAGACACGCCAGGCGCCTGCACCACATCCTGAGCAGCCGGGAGAGAGAAGGGGGGGGAAAAGAACACGGTGACTCTGCTGTGCTACCGCATCGCATCCCGGTCTCTATCTCCGCGCTCTTATGCCAGGCACCTTAAGCTCTTCTGGGAAAGCTGCTATCATCCTCCACAGTTGTAATTTACTGACAAAAGAGGCAAGTGAGAACTAGCCCATTGAGGAGAATAAAAGAAGTAGGCACAATGACTGGCAGCCCGGCCAGAGAAGAGAGTCACCTACCTCCCAGGCACCGTTTGGACATGAAAAATAGCTAAACACAGAGTTTGGCGTGTCTCGTATTAAACGCCTTCCCTGCCAAGTCTGAGCACCAGTGGCACTTGTGCATCCTCCCAGTGACAAGGCACTCGGGCACGCTGCCAAGCTTTTGCCAGCGCCCAGAATCCACGCTCACTGTTAGCAGCACACGGGCGACGCAGCAATCTCCACAAAACCAGGTGCTTTGCCCCCATTTAGCCCGGCCGCGGCAGTTACTTTTGCAGCTATCACCAATATCCCAGAGGAAGACCATGAAGCTGCACCTCAAAACCAGCTGGCCTCAAAAGCTGCATGTAATGGAAGCAACAGGGAATTAACCATTAGGGGGTCAACAAATCTTTTATACCAACAAGCTGACCCAATCCTCGCGCATCAGCTGGCGACAGGAGGAGGAGATACGAGGGGAGCCTTGGTTATTTTGTGACCACCATAAACCACAGCAGAAAATGAGTCCCAAAGAAGAAACAAATGAGACCCGAGGATTTATCAGGCAAAGCAACTCCAGAAGAGGCAGCTGTGTGCTCAGTGCTCTCCCGCAAAATGCTGGCAACACCTCCTCTGCTGCAGGTCTTGTCCCCTCTCCGGCCTTCCCAGTTTGAATTCACCATTCCCAGATAGAACTACAGGGATGAGGGAAACAGAGAAAAGTGACCTTGGTTAGAGAAGCAAGGACTAGAGGAATCCAGTAACTGGGTCAGTTCTAGAAACACGTATGCAAAAGAACGAGGAGGTCGAAAATCTCCATTTCCTCTGAAGGACACAGCTGGCATGGAAGAGAAACCAGCCGTGGTGAACCTTGGGCTAGAGATTAGAAGGCGATTGCTCAGGGGGAGATTTGCAATAACTCTTCAACAGAAAGAGCGAGAGCAAAAACCTTACAAGTTTTAAGACACGAAGCCGCGATCTAAATGCCCCGTCATGTTTATTAAGTTCTGGAGGTCAGGTCTAAACCCAGCAGGATTTTAACAGCGCTTTGGCCTGTTAAGCACACAGAAACACGGTATCACTGGATAAGACACAGATTCTGAAGGCATTTCTTATCCTAGGCTTCTGATTTTCCTTCATTTTCTTATCTGGAAAGCACAAGCACCAGCGCTGCGGCTGTCCAGCCTGCTTCTCCACTTCATAGCTGACTCAGTGCAGAAATCATAAAAGTTGGTAATAAGAATAAAAATCAAGGGAAGGTGCCATATTGCCAGACAAGAACTTCATTTTCCTAAAGAGCGTGTGGCTTGAGACCAAGACAGGCACTTTTCAGCCACTGAGTTCTGCGAGGTTCTTGACCACAGCCTGTGCACCAGTCACCGACAGCTTCAGTGCTGCAAAAAGGTTTCAGATCAGAAGTTGCCGATTTCCGCGCCTGCTGAAGCGCAATACTCACTCCTCAGCGGGCTGTAGGGAGTTGGGCTGTCCTGCAAAGCAGCTGGTTTCAGACCAGAAGCTGACGTTTGGCTCCACACAGCACGAGCAGAGGCACCGGGAGCTCCTCGCTTGCTGCCCGACACCTGCAGTAACCAAGGTCTCTGCCAACACGGCCGACCTCGCACATCAAGCACTGCTGCGAAGCTCATGAAACTCTTCATGGATGCTGATTGAGCTGCGACATCCTGAAAGGCTCCAGCATCCTCTCTACAGGGAGAGCAAGGAGCACCAGAGAGCTTACACTGCCTGAGCCAGAGTTACTGGGCACCTGGAGGCACACGGGAATACTTGCTTCTCATTTCAGTGGTCCCCAGCCAGCCAGAATATCAGTTTTTGTAGAAATGCCAATGCTAATTCTGGGAGAATGCTTTCCAACCCACCCCAGCTTTGAAAATTTAGTATAAGAAAAAGAATTAGCCGAATTTGGTACGTGAACTTAATAACTAAGTGAAGAAAATCTGCAGCTACAGAAACCCAGGAGCTGACTATGATGTTTAACAGCTTCACAAAGCTTAAAGAAATGATTTTATTTCCTGAAGCAAGCATTACAACTCGCAAAGCTTAAGACTATTCTTTGAGACAGATAGGCAGGAGGGAAGCCTGTCCAGTTTGGCTTTTGGATATCTAGGATATCCACTAACCCACGAAAGGGGAAAGAAAAAGGAAAAAAAAGCTGCAAGCTTGTTTGCACTTGCCTGGTATCTCCTCACACAGGACCCAGAACCGATAGGAAAAGCTCATTGACAAATCCATTTAGAAAGTGGCCTCTGCCTGGGGCAGCTCCAGCCGTAGTTATCTCTTTCTGCACATGTTCCTTTTATCTCATCCTCTTCCAATATCAAAACTCGCCAGAGAATAAACACAGGTAATGGTAAGCAACCCAGATATTTAATCTCATCAATGAGACCTCTTGCTTCTCTGCTGCTCTTGCTGGAAGCAGACACCACAACCAGCTCACAGAGAAGCCTTAAACTAAATCTTTCCAAGAGATACTAAATCTAAGAGGAGTTGAAAACAACAACAAAAAAAATCTATGATTAGACAGGATTTACATTCAGCCCTTCTGTTTGTTTAATCAGAGCTAACAGCTCTCTCCTGGCTGGAATTAGTTGTGTGAAGAGCTGGCTCTTTCCCCCCACTCCTCCTGATCAGCTCACCTTCACACTTCTCATCTCCACGTTGCCCAGGCCACACGCAGCTCACCTGGGCAGCAGTGAAATGCAGCAGCTGTGAGATTTCACTTGAAATTCAAAAAAGAAAGGGCAGGAGACATCAAACTACCCCGTGCGTAACACGCAAGTGGACTTTGAGAAGGGCGAGATGTTCACTGACCAAGTCCAAACAAGTCCAGTTACTCTGCCCAAGCAAGACAAAATCCCGTGCGGACTTTACACGTGACTGTCGACTGCGTGGCTCACCCAAGCGTCCACCAGGAGGTGGATGAAAACCAGGAGCATGCACAGAACCCACGCTCAAAGCGATGGGGTGAGCAGGAGGAACAGAGCTGCGGGTGCCAGAGGGGAAGGCAGAGAACTCAAATATATTGTGATTTGAGGAATTACCATAAGCCTCTCTCAAGAAAAGACAAGAGGCGTGCTGTGAGAGGAGGAGGAGGAAGGAAGAGGGGGCCTCACGAGGGGCTGGTCTGTCCTGGATGCTTCCCGCCCGGCCCTCGAGCAGTTCGTCCCGCTGCTGACACAAGAAGCATTTGAAGTAACCAATGCTGGGTTTTAAGCTCTTTGATAAAAAGCCACAATTCCCATTTCGAGCAAAGAAAAACACTAAGCTGGAAAAAATGAGTAACCAAGTATTTTCAGCAATTAAAACACATATGGAAGGAGAAACCACACAAATCTGTGGTCTTTAGCCAGCTTTTAGCCAAAACCCTCCAGGAACACGGTGACCCCAGCCTGCTGGCGTTAGGGAAGCTGCTCTCTGATGCCCTGACCACTGGTCCTGAGAACAGACCTGTTTAATCACTCTCTGACATCACGCCCACCCTACTTTTTCAGGCTCATTTGGCATCTGAAAAAAACCCAATCTATTTTTCACTAAGCATTTCCAAACATTCGGTTGCTTACACACATGCATCCTTTTTCGTTGCCAGAAGTATCTGGCTAAGGCAAAGGTTTGTGACCCCTAGGAAACAGGAAAATTCCAGCAGCACAACAGGCCTTACACCTCAAAAAGAGAAAATAAATTGTTTTTTCAAGGCAGCCTGAGAAAATACTCTGTCTGCAAACCTCAGACGGGGCTTGTATCCTGCTGGCCTCTCGGCCACGTGTATTTAATCTGCCATTTCTATCAGTCTTGGAAGACGTGCCTGAACGCCACACGGTGCCACCGGCTGGAGCGCAGGTAACCTTTATGGAGGCAACACGGATAAAGAGAGGCGTGCTGCGGAGGCTGGGACAGAGCTGCTGCCAGAACCAGAGGAGCGAGGCACGCTGACCCAGGCCCCGTCCCCCAGGATGGGCAGGCGTCTCAGACCCAGGCGCTCGGCCGCCAGCAGAGCTACAGGTTTAACAGCCCGAGCTGACCTGGCTTACTTATTAATTACAGAAAGAAACAAAAGGCTGCTTGGCTGTCCCCTGCTGAGACAGGCTCCTGCCCCCCCCCCCCCGACTGTTCCGCTGCAGCAGACAACTATATTAGATCTCAGCTGTCAGGAACCAGATTCCCCCTCCAGCCCTTCCCAGCAAGGGATTTCAATTAAATTAAGGAGCTAATAAAGACATCCCAGATGCTGCCAGCTTCACAGCTACTTCATTTTACTAGAAGTAAAGGTAATTATGTGCTCATCCCACCTTTAACACCAAAAACCCAACTCCAGAACCACCCCCCCCCCTTCCCATAACCTTATCGCAGCCTCCTCTTTGCAGTTTCTTCATCTAATCTGAAGCAAAGCCTTTGCAGGCTGCACAGCTTAGCAGAAACGAGCTCTAATTATTTTTTTTTTTTCTTTTTTTTTTCTTTTTCTTTCCAGCAAAGCAGCCAGCCCGCGTGGCCAATCCCCCACAGGGATCCCGCCTGCGGTAAAAATCCTGTTATTAAATCACTTCATTCACCCGCTCCGGGTCCTGCCCTGGCAGAGCGGGGCCAGGCGGCTCTCCCGGGTGGGGAGTTGTTGTTTTTTGCCAGGGAAGGCGAGAAAACAGCTCTGCCCGGGAGCTGCCCTGGGCTGCCGGCCTCTGCCCGCACAGCGGGGGGGACCCGGCAGCCTTCGCCCCCTCTCTCAACCGCGGCTCGGCTGATGTTACCTGGGACCGGGCGAGCTCGGGGCTGCGGTGGGGGAAGAGACGGAGCGAGGCCCGGGACGGGCTCGGGGCCTCCCCGCTGGCGCTCCCGGCGCTTGCCCGCCTCCTTCTCCCGGTGCCGGCACCTACCAGGGCAGAGCCGCTGCTGGAAAACCTTTGCACATTCCCTGCCTCGGGAGCCAGCGGCTCCCCCAGCAACCGAGGGCTCCCAGACCAGGGTCTCGCTGACCTTTCAAAGGAAAAATAAACAAAAAACAAAAACAAAAAAAAAAAAAAAAGCCACGTTACTAACGGTGTTTCGAGCTCCCGGGCCCCTCGGTGGCGGCGGCCCAAGAGCGGCCCCCGCGCCCCCCTCGGCAGCAGCGCGGCGGGCTCCGGGAGGGGCGAGACCCGGGGAGCGCCGGGCCCGACCCCCGCAGCCGGGCCCGACCCCCGCAGCCGGGCCCCCGGGGAGCTGAGACCCACCGGCCCCGACCCACCTCGGCAGCTCCCCCGGAGCTCGGACCCACCCCGGCTCCTCCCGAGCGGCCTTCCCGGGCCCCAAGCCCGCGGGGCTGCAGCGGGGCCGGAGCCGCCTCAGGCGGCGTCGAGCGGCGCCGCGGGCCGCCCCGGGGCGGGGCCACACCACCGAGCGCGGGCGGGCTCGGCTAGAGCGCCGCCCGCCATAGAGAGCGACGCGCGGGATAGAGCGCCCGCACCCATAGAGACAAAGCGGGATGAAGGCGCAGGGGTGCGGCGCGGGCCGGGACAGGCCCGCGCTCCGCGAGAGAGGCGCAAAGCGCGACCCGCACCGGGTGGCAGCGGGAGGCACGGCCCGGTGCAGCCCCGGTGGCTATAAACAGCTGGGAGGCCGTCGTATAGAGCGCCGCACATACCATAGAGAACTCGGCGGGCGGATAGAGCGCCGCACAAACACACACCATGGAGACGGGGCGGGCGGATAGAGCGCCGCACGCACCATGGAGATCTGGGTGTCCTGAGAGCGCAGAGACGGTGGGAGCGGCGAAAAGCGTCCGCGCACCGGGATTGCCCTGTAGGGGCTCCCGCCACGGAGCAGACGGGCGAGCGCGCAGTGACCGCCGCTACCGGCAGCGCGAAGAGGCGCTTTGCTCCTTTAACCGTGGGGGGCCCCGGGGCGGGGAGACCATAGAGAGGCACGCTGCAGCATAGAGCGTCGCGGGAGGGTTGGCGCATGCGCACGGCGCTGGGGCCGCCATTGTGGCGGTGGCTGCGGGGCCCAGGCCCAGCTCGGGGGAAGCGGCCCTGTCCCCGGCCCGGGCCTGTCCCTGTCCCCGGCCCGGGCCTGTCCCTGTCCCGCTGCTTCCATCGGCTTGGCCGCGGCCTGCGCCCGGGGAGGCTGGAGGCGTGCTGGGAGCGGGGCCGGGCCGGGCCTTCGGGAGTTACCGGCACCGCCTGGGGCGGGGAGGAGGAGAAGGGGGGGGGGGGGGCAGACGCGACCTTTTGGGGTATAAAATGGTGTTTTTCATCTAAAGGCCCCGGCACAGCGGCTGCTGTCGGGGTGGGGGAGGCTGAGGGGAGGCGCGGACCCGGGCGGTGGAGCCAGGCAGGCAGCGGGCCCGGCCGCTTCACCCTCCCGCCTCCTCGCTGGGGTCGTGTCCCCAGCCCTAAAGGCGCCCCGGGGCTTCTGCTGGCCAGACCTGCTGGTCACCTTGCCCCGGGGGGGTGGGCACCGCGGGGCTCCTTGGAGCAGCAGCTCTGAGCCCGGGTGTTTCCATTTTTTTTTTCCAGCGCGAAGCATCCTCGGGGCAGGATGGTACCGAGCAGCCTTGGGGGCTCAGATCCTGAGGGAGCCGGATCCGACAGCGGGAGCACGCAGGTGGCGCTGGGGACAGGAGGGGTCAGGCAGCCTGGGGTGAGAGGACGTGGCACAGGGTGGCACTGGAGCGCTGGGGTTTGGGTTGGTGTGGATGGCTTTTACCCCCCAAGTCGTGTGCGTAAATGGGGTGGTGCCGCGGGGGACGGGGTGGCCCCGCTCGCCCCATCAGCAGTTGTCTGTGTCCCCTCTGTGGTGCTGAGGAGAAGCCCCCCTGGCCCTGTTCCACCCTGTGGGTGGGCTGAGGTGGCCGGCTGGCCTGGAGGCTGTCCCGGGACGTCCCTAGCGAGCTGTGCTGGCGGGCAGTGGGGATGGCAGAACCTCCCAAAACGGGGTAACCCTGCCACCACCCAGCATGTGGGACGCATCCTGGGCAGTGCTGCGCGTCCAGGTCACCCTGGGACGGGGGCCGCATCCCTGGCAAGCAGCTGCCTTCTCCCATGTGCTGGAGATGGGGCAGGACGAAGTCTCGATTGTGCCTCCCTGGTACCTGTGTAGGCAAATCACCCCAGCGAAGCACCGAGAGCTTTTCCCTGCTGTGCCATAATTTCCATGCCTGGTTTTCCAAAATTCAGGCTTTTTGAGTCTTTCCAGTTTCCCTGCCATCGCGCTCCTGGGTGTACTGGTCCGGCAAGAGGCAGAGCAGCCG
Source organism: Gorsachius goisagi (assembly GCA_018403395.1). Classification (NCBI taxonomy): domain Eukaryota; kingdom Metazoa; phylum Chordata; class Aves; order Pelecaniformes; family Ardeidae; genus Gorsachius; species Gorsachius goisagi. The sequence continues at coordinate 23,374 of BOSO01004823.1, forward strand.
CTTGCCGTGATTGCCTTCGCAGCGAGGGGACGTGGTGGCGTGTCACTGCAGCTTTCTGGTGTCCGAGAGGGCTTTTCAGGAAAAGGGTGGGGGCGGTGCCTGGAACAGGCAGAGGAGCTGGTGGGGATGTGCTGCTTCCCAAAAACTCGGTGCAGTTCCCAGGGGAGATAAACAAGTTAGTCACTCGGTGAGCTCATGGCAGAGGCATCTTGGCCTCCATGAGAATTTGTCGCCGGCCCTTCCTGGGGTGTGAGTGTGCCCCAGTGCTGGCTCCCCGGAGGAGGCAGTGGCTGGGCGGTCGCGGGCCATGGCTGGCCCTGTGCTCCTCGCGCTCAGGCAGTGCCCGTTGCCCGTCCCTTGGTCCTTCTCCCGTGCGCCGTGGCCCTGGCAGGAAGCCCTGGCCTCTGTGCCACCGGGCCCTGGCACGGGCGGCAGCTCTGACGCAGCCCCTGAGCCAAGCAGGGACTCGCCCGGGTGTCTGCGGGATCCTGACGTGAGCGTCGGGACGTGAGCAAATAGGAATAAACAGTGAATCAGCTGAGGGGCTGCTCTTGGGGGGGCTGGGGGAGACTGGGGTGAGCCCCCTGTCCCCCCAGTGGATGGGCAGCGTAGCAGCATCAGGGCATCCCACGGTTGGTGGGACGAGCCACCCTCGGGGGCGTGGAGCGTGGTCTCTGGAGCTCCCCTTGTGCCCCACGGGGCTGAGCCTGCGCTGCTGGCACGAAACCGCTGGGTCTTGTGAGGCAGGGGCGGGCAGTGCCGCAGCCCCGGCCCCCCTCGGGGTGCGCTGCCCCCCACTTTGGGCACCCACCTGCTGCTTGGCCCCGGCGCGTGGGATCTCCTGTGCTGGGAAAGAAAGCGCCCGGGAGCTGCTTGGGGATTTCCCAGGGAGAGTTGGGATCTGGGAATTTTCTGCCCCCCCGCTCTTCTCCCCTCCTTCCTCCAGCAGTGGCTCGCGCTCGCATGCCGGTCCCGGGGTCACAAACGGTTTTAAAAAAAGCAACAGCCCACACAATGCTCTTCCCTCACGGGTGCTGGTGACGAGATAACCGCATCCGGCCCGGAGGACACAGAATTAGCCCTCCGCCTGGGAAAGGCCCTGCCAGTCCCTGCCGGCAGCTCCAGCGCCGCGGGGCTCTGAGGTCAGCGGTGCATCACCATGCACGGAGGAAAGCGACTCCGCATCCTACAGATGCATCCTCCCTTGGGCTCGCTCGTCCCCCTCTGATGGGTCATGCCAGAAATGCATCTCCCTTCCCCGCTCGCAGGATTTCTTGGAGGTCGCGTTGCCCGCGCTGATGTCGAGCGGTGCTTTCTGTGACGTGCAGGGCCCGCCCGGGTTTCTCTCTACGTCTGGCTTCTGCGTTGGCAAAAAAGGGGGCGTTTCCGCGGGTCAGGACAGGGAATTCACGTTTACGGGAGCCGTGGCAATTTCCACAAAAGCAGCAAGAACAAAGGGCACCGGGCAGGTTAGGGGCGTTCCTGGAAACAGTTTGTAGGGCAAAAGTTCTGACAAATGTCCGTGGGGGGGTGGGAACTGTTTCATTTTGGTGCGCAGCCAGCCCAGCTCAACCCAGTGCAACCCAACCTGAACGGTGCGGCCCAGCCCACCTCAACCTGACCCAAGCACAAATGACCTGAACCGCCACAAATGACCCAACCCAACCCAACATGAATGACCCACATCAACCCAACACGAATGACCCAATGCGACCCAACCCACCACGAATGACCCAACCCAACACAAATGACCCAACGCGACCCAACACAACGCAACCTAACGTGAATGACCCAACACAACCCAACATGAATGACCCAACATAACACAACCCAATGAGAATGACACAACCCAATGAGAATGACACAACCCAACTCGACACAACCCGACTCAACACAACCCAACAAAACCCATCACGGATGACACGGCACAGCAAGATCAGAGGAAAACCCAGAGGCTCTTTTAGAAGGGTCAAGGCGAGGAGGGTCCGTGGCCTGGAGCTCCACTGTCGGCTGCTCCAAACCTACCCTTGCTGCAAGGCTGTTGCAATGAAATGGAAAGAGCAAAACAGCCCCTACCCACCAGGGCTTCCCCTCTAAACAGGCTGCAAACTGGTGAAACGTGGCTGTGTCTTAGGGACCTGAGAGTCCCGGGGGGATTTTCTGGCGTGTAGTAAGGGGTTGAGCCTCTCCGCCCTTCCTGACTCCTCTCATGAGGCTGACTAGAACCAAAGTCACCTCTGGACACCCTCTCTTGCAGTGATTTCAAGAGGATTGAGGGAGCAGAGCCCGGTGGGAAGACCTGGAACACACGACCGTGTTAAAACGAGCCAAAACCTGAAGCGAAGCCCCTGGTGCGGCTGCGATCCTGACTGCGGCGTGCGGCCGGCCACCTTGCGCAGCGCTTGATCCGAGGGCTGGCGGAGCCGAGGGAGCTGCCCCTGGGACCGCTCGTGGTATCGCTGGTTTTGCTGCTGGGGCGTTGCTTCTCCCTCAGGCCAAGCTCCCACTCCCAAGAATGCATCGCGTCCCCATGGAAACACAAATGCTTATTTATTTGACTTGTTTCGGTATTTTTTTTTTCCTTAATTTAATTTAACACCCCACCCCCTCACCACTCTCTGTGTCTTTTTTTTTTGTTGTTGTTGTTTTTTTGGTTATTCGAAGGAAGGAAGGAAGCCCAAACTCGGATGTTTGTTTGTTCTGTCCTGGCCGATGTTCCCTTGGTCGCGCTCCAGTGGCCGATAAACTGGCAGGGAACGGGAGCGTGGAGCACGGCAGAGCCTGGGAAAGGCCGGGACCCCGCTTCCCCCAGCCTTACGTCACGGTTTCTCTCCGATGAGCTTGGCCCGGGGGCTGCGTGCTGCCGGCTGCCTTCACCCCCCCCTCCGCTCCCCCTCGGGCAGGCAGCGCCTTTGCCACCAGCTCGCGGGGCCGCTCTTGGTGGGACGTCTGCAAGGAGAGCATCTCCCCGCTGTCCGGGTTCCCTCCACCCTGGTGCCATCTTCTGAGCCCCTGGCCCACGGCGTGACTGGGACGCGGGGTTCACCCCTGGCTGTGGGACCGTGGAGGGGGAGAACCCCCAAGGGATCTGGGTTGGGGTGTGAGCTCTGCTCTTCTCACAGACCTGCACCCTCTTCACCCAGGCAGGTCCCGCTCACCCGCGGGCATCCAGTGGTGTCCGAGGCCGTTGCAGACCCCAGGCAGAGGAGGAGGAGGGTGCCCGCCAGTCTGAGCAATCAGGAGCTCATCCCGTGGCTCCTGGCATGAGCCGTTAGGTTGGGAAGTCTCTTCCTTCCTCCAAGCTGGAAAATGTGCTCAACGCGGCCCGTAAGAGGCAAATATTTATGGGGTATTGGATATGTGCCATGGTGGGTGATGGGCGGGGGGAACTGGAGGCTCCGCTCGCTCCCCGCTCCCCGTCGAGGGCAGGGACGCAGTTCAAAGGGACGGGGAACGGGCAACGGGGGCTTGATCAGCTCAGGGAACTTCTGAAGCTCTCCTGGGAAGAGCCTCTGCCCAGGGACTTTGGGGTGGCTCTGGGGGAGGCGAGACCCTCCCTCATCCCCCGGGATCCCTGGGGTCGGTGGCAGATTTGGGTGGGCCCAGGAGATGGCTCCCTGGAACCCTTGCAGGGTACACGAAGGTGCTGGAGCAAGAAGACAACGGGGAGTTGTCTCTGTGAGAAACGGAGCGTTTGCTCTCGGTGGTCTCTTCTCTGCAGCAGTGGAGGGGCCCTGGAGACACCTTTGGGTGCTTTGGGTGTCCCCTCCTTAGGGGGGAACAGTAGGAAATATGGGTGTTGTCCTCCAGCTCTGGCTGACGTCCTCTTGGAGGAGACTTGGAGCTTCTCCCAGCCAAGGCAACGCAGGCAGCTCCCAAACCTCCTGCATCGCTCCCAAACCTCCTGCATCGCTCCCAAACCTCCGGCAGCGCTTCTGCCTCTTGCCCATCTGCCGTGGAGCACTTTTTCCTTGGGCTCCCAGCAAATTTCCTCACCTTTTTTTTTTTTTTCATCATCTCAGTGCCTTGGGAACGTTGGAGGGGATCGCTCAAATGATGCGGGGCACCAGCGTGGGTGTCCAGATCCAGGGAAGGGAGCGCGGGGAGGTCTCTCTCTCTGTGCCCATCTTTCGGCACGATGTCACCTGCCCCTTCCATGGTCCCCGCAGCCGCTCGGGTGGGTCCCCAGCTCTGGCTCCCGATTCCCGTCCCCGTGCCTTTGGCAAAGCCGCGCAGCCGCTCCCTGCGGAGGAGGGCGATGGGCTGGGGGGGGGCTTTGGTGGGGAGCGCGGGGGGACGCTCCGGAGGGTCCCCGGGCTCTGTGCGGGGCCAGGTCACCCCCAGCACCGTGCGGCGCAGCAGCCACCGCGCTGGCTTGCTGCCTGCTGGCCCGGGCACTGGTTCCAGAGGATAATCTATAGGTTTGGTGCTGCTAATTGGAGCTCTTTCCCTACACTTCCTCCTTTCAATCTTCCTCCGCCCTCGGCTCTGCAGGGTCAATAAGTGATTCGCATTAAAGCAGGGTCTCCGTCGGTTCCCGTGTGTCTACGGCAGCCGCGTCTCTGCTGGAGGGGGGGGGGAGCTGGGAGGAGGGGGCTGCATCAGCAGGGTGAATCCCCCAGACCCTCCGGGGATGGAGACAAATCCTCGCAGGTCTCCTCCTTCCAAACCTTCTCCCGCCACGCAGCTCTGCTGCCTTTCCCCGAGCCCCTGGGGTCCCCCTGCTCCTTCTCTGTCTCCCCCCCCCCTTACCCTCACCCCAGCCCCTGCCTCTCCTGCCTCTGATCCCCAGCCCCGCTCTGGCCATCAGCAGACAGCCGCGATCGATTTTCCTGGTTCAGCAAAACCCGGCGGCGAGGGGAGTGTGAGCCGGGGAGCGGTGGCACGTGCGGTGGCAGTGTCCGGGGAGAGCTGTCACCGTCCCCCAGGGCCCCCGCCAGCGCTGTGTCGGGTTTTCTGGGAGACCTGGGCAGCTCTTTTCCCCCACCCCATGCCCCGAGCAGCCCTGGTTCATGCGATGCGGTGGTGGGGAAATGCAGCTCCTCCCATGGCATCCTTCTGGAAACCCTTTGGGGGGGAAGCAGGAATCCCTCCGCCCTCCCCGCTTTGGGGGTGAGCCGTCCTTCGCTCTCTCCGAACAGACCCAGGTGGATCCGGATGTGCTTTCCCCAGGGAGCCCACAATTTGCTCAAGCCCATTCCCAGCCGAAATCCCACATGAGCTGCCTGGGGACACCGGCACTGGGGGAGAAGCTCCATCCAGCGCTGAGGTGGGATCGCTGCCTCCTTCCAGCCTGCTCTGGGACGACCCCCAGCGAAGATGCTTTGGCTCGTGGTGTCTTGGAGAGCAGTGGCCAACCTCCTCCTCCTCTGGCTGTGCCCTGGGGATCTTCCACATCTCCCATAGCAGGGCTGGAGCCCCACGAAGACCCATGCCCCACGTCCCTGGGTCTGCACAGGCTCCCCAGCACCATCCCTGGCACCGGGGGCTCCGGCCGTGGCTCCTACCCCACCCCGCTGGCCATCGGGAGGGGACACAGCCCTGTGGTGGGGCTCCCCAGCTCCAAAATGCCCCACAAAACTGAGATCTCCTTGCAAGGTGGCCAGCTCTGCTGGAGGGGGTCCCTATGCGAGGGGCATCCCGATGCCACCCGCCTCCGAGGCAGGGGACGAGAGGGTTGGGGTGTGCAGGTCCCCCTTCTTGCCAGTCGCTGTGTTTTGGAGCGAGGGCAGCTCTGCCTGTGCTGAAGGCAGCGTGACCATGGAGGGCTGCCTGCTAACACCCCCCCCGCTCCGCTCCGTCCCCCTCGGGCACCCCTGGGCTCCCCCCCCCCCCCCCCAGCCCAGGGGTACCCTTCACCCTGGGGCCACCGCTTTGGCTGCTGCACAGCCCCTTTCCCAACCCATCCCAACTTCCCCACTGCCTGCAGCCGAGCCTGGCCCTGCCCCAGCCTTTCCACGGCCCCTGGGGTCCGGCTCGGAGCAGAGGAGTGCAGCTTTCCCGCCTGGGGTCTCTTTGCCCTAATCAATGGCCCTGGGGGGGGGTCTTGGTGGCGGGGTGCTTGGCACGAAGGCCGGCAGCGTGGTCATCCCCATCCCGGAGAGCCCCTGGCAGGGCAGCATGGAGCAGCAGCAGCCCTGGGGAGCATCCCTGGACCACCAGGACCTGGCCGGCCGCTCTGGGAAGCCCTGGAAATAACTGGGGGAGAGCTCAGCCCCACATGGGGGGGGCATCAACCTCCCCCTCACCTTTCCCAGCCCCTTAAGGGGCTTTAAGCATCTCTGGTGCTCAGCCCCCCGACCCTCCCGGTTGTGGGTCCCACCACACCAAGTGCCAGCAGCCGGGATCTGCAGCGGGATGAGCTCCAGCCACTGCTGAAAGGTGGGGCTTGGGGGGGGCTGCGGGCAGCTGGGGGACACTGGTGCCACCCCCGCCTCTTGCTGGTGGGGCCCTGAAGCCCACCTTGGAAGATGCTTTTCCACAGCGAGGGATGGATGAGTTGGGTTTGTGAGACCCAGGAGCAGAGCAGCAGCTCACCGTGGGTCTGCCCACCACCCTCCTCGCTTCGCTGGCCCCAGCCAGGCTCGCTTTGGGGGTGGGAGGGGAACCCCCCAGCCCCTGCCTGCACCCATCGGGAGATCCGCAACCTCCCAGGCGTTGCCTGCGCTGCGGGGGCTTGCTTATGGGCTTTGGGCATCTTCTGTGCAATGGGCGGACGTGCCCGCAGGATTTTGGGGGCTCACACCAGCGCAGGTGCCGGCGGGGAGGCGGGAGGTGGGCTGTGCTGGGGGGCAGCGAGGGATGGGGTGCTGGGGGGGCAGAGCCGGGGGGCAGAGCCGCTCAGTCTCAGCAGGGGAAGGCAAGGAGGTGAGAGAAGGTCAGGAAAGTTTTTGCCTGGCCCAAAAGCGCTTAGGCAGGAGGGTCCAAGCCTTCAGATAACCACCGTTATTTAATTTATTTTTTTCTAAATAAAAAAAAAGGAAGGAAGTTAATAAATAATGTAAAGTGGAGAATGCATTAATGAAAGAGAGAGCGAGGGAGAGAGGAAAAGAGAGGAAGGGACAGGGCAGAGTGAGAGCGCGGGGAGGGGAGGGAGAGATATTCCTGCCTGTATCGATTGGATATGATTACATTAGGCCTATCAAATATTCATACTACATTCCACAAGAGGTCATTGTGTGTGTTTTTCCAATTTAGCTCTGCCTTGGCGCAAGGAGCAGGCTCCGAGTGGGAAATGGGCTGCGCAAACGGCCCCGGCTGCGCGGCCGCGGGGCTGCCGGGCTTGGGGGGGCGAGCGGGGAGGGGGATGCCCAAGGGGGGGGGGTTTGGAGGGGATGCTGAGCCGGCTGCTGGCCCCGCGGGTCCTTTGCAAAGCCCTCGAGGGCTGTGGGTCGTAGCCGGGCACAGCGACCGCTGCCGAAATGAGAGACGTGAGGGCACGCGTGTCCCCGCTCCAGCATCTTCCTCCTCCCTCGCGAGGGTTTGGGCTCCCTCCCCGGGCTGGTGGCCGCTCTTTACTGGTGGCTATGGGCTGTTCCTGACCCAAGAGCACCTTAACGGGGGATTTTAACTGGGATGTCCCCTCGCCAGCTGGGAAGGTGTCAGCCCAGGCCGCGGCAGGAGGCAGGAGGGGGATGAGATGCCGTGCGGAGGGCGGGCAGGGATGCGTGGTGGGTCTCCCATGGTGGCACCCATCTGCCAGGGCACGCCGGCTCCTCTCGCCCTGCCTCTGTCCCCTCCGTGCTGGCCGGGACCCTCGCGGAGGTGGGTGCCCCTGGGAGAGGACCACAAGGGAGAAGGACCCGCAGAGCTGGGGTCCTGTCTCAGGTGGCTTTCAAGGACGCAGATGTCTGGTGGCCGGAGAGAGCGATCGGGGTGGGATGAGCCCAAAACCCACCCACGGGCGTCCTTTGCCCCGGGGGAGGCAGCTGGGGGACTGCTGCCCAATTTTACCCCCACATGAGGCACTTCCCTTGCCCGTGCCTCAGTTTCCCCGTACTGTGATGCTGCCGGCGGGGGGATGCAGCCCTGTACCTCCACCTTCCCTCAGCATCACCGGGGCACCGCTGCCATCCCCCTGGTCCTCGGCCCCGGCTGCTCCGCCGAGGTCCCCGCTGCCCTCCACCCCGCTGTGGACCCGGCCGGCGCGAGCCAGCGCTGCGTTCTCTCCTTACATTAATAAAAATTTTACAGCACGGTGGCAGGAAATGCATTTTCAGTTCATCTGCTGCAGCTATTAGATTACCAGGAAATGGCTGGCTGGCCGGCGGCCAGGGCCTCCGAAAGGCCGGCGCACACCCGGCGCGGGGCGGAGGGAGAAGGCGAGCGGAGCCCATCGCGCTGGCGGGCACCGGGCTGAGCCGATCAGCCGGGTCCTGCCCATCCTGGGTGTCCCCATGGTGTGCCAGGCTGTCCCCCACCCATCTCCCCGTGGCCCTTGGGTGCCGGCTGGGGGGCTACCCGGGGAGGCAGAGCAAGGGATGCTTTGAGGCGGCAGGGATGGACCCGTTCCCCGCTGTTGTGGGGGGAAACGAGAAGGCATCTGTGATGAACTTCTGCTCCGTCCTAAGAGCAGCAGAGCCCAGACTGGCCCCAACCTCTGCCGAGGCTCGGCCGTGCTGGGACTGGGACAGGGACGGTGCATGCACCGAGCAGGGACGGTCTCTGCAGAGCTTGGTTATTCCAGGTCATGGGATTTTGGGCTGCCAGGCTGGGCTGGAGTCAAGAGGAGCATGGGAAGGAGTTAAATGTGTGTTGTCTTCAAAAAAGCTGGGAGGAGGGGGTAGGTGCTGGCTATAAATACTTGCGAGGTGGCAGTGCTAATGAAGGGAGGGAATTGTGAGCAGCCCCTCGGAGAGGAGGGCCAGCAGCAGCCTGGCTCCTGGGGAGGGATGCTGTTTTTAGGCTAGGTGATGTTTTTTTGGAGAGCCCTCTTAGAGGTGACTGCGGCCGAGTGCCGGACCCGGTCTCTACAGGCGGGACAGCTTCGTGCTGTGACCCCTCTGAGGCCAGCGTGGCCGCGTGCCCTGGGCTCCCCGCGCCCGAGTGTCGGGCACCAAAGCAAAAGCATCTTCCTTTGGTGGAGGTGGTGCCCTGGGGCTGCAGCTGGGCTGGGGTTTTGCACCTTCCTGGGGTGCAACGGGAGGTCCCTCCTTTTGGGGCACTCTGACGAGCAGCTGGAGGTGGGGCTGGGCTCCGGAGGGGTGCTTGGGGCTCCGGAGGGATGCTTGGGGCTCCAGGGGGATGCTTGGGGATCCAGAGGGATGCTTGGGGCTCCGGGGGGATGCTTGGGGCTCCAGAGCAATGCCTGGGGCTCCGGGGGGATGCTTGGGGATCCAGAGGGGTGCTTGGGGATCCAGAGGGATGCTTGGGGCTCCGGGGGGATGCTTGGGGCTCCAGAGGGATGCTTGGGGCTCCGGGGGGATGCTTGGGGCTCCCTGCCTCTGCCTGGCAGCAGCTTGGGGGTCTTAAGCCCTGGCTGCCTGCTTGGCCTCCCAGAGCCCCTGGCTACGAGCACGGGATGCTGCTCTTGGGCAGGAGGTGACCCCAGCTTTTGGGCAGGAGGTGACCCCAGCCCCCAGCTCCCCCAGCCTCACCGCGACATCTCCGCTCAGGTTCCTGCAAGCCAGGAGGAGATAGGAGAGGAGCCCTGGGCAGCAGGAACCGAGGGATGGCAAAGGGGGGAAGCGAGGGGCGACGGGAGGGAGCGGAGCAGGCAAGGGAGCGGAGTGTGGGGAGAAAGCAAGGTCTGAGCCTTGCTGAGGTTTATTAAAGTTTAACAGAAAAGAAACCCTGGTTTGCGTGGAGGGGACCAGCTATTTTTAGCCGTGGGTAGGATGTCAGCTCTGAAAATAGCCTGCTACCAGATCCTAATGAAATCCTCTCTTTGGCTCTCACCCGGAGCGAGTTTGGAGGGGGAGGATCGCTGTCACACCCGCAGCCGAGGAGCTCCTGACATTCACAATGACTCGCCTTATTTTTTTTTTTTCATTTATTTATTTTTTTATTTTTTTTTTTTTCCTTCCCCCTCCGGTTTCTCCTATTCTTCGCCGGCTCTGCCTTTACGCCGAGCAGAGGAGTCACCAGCCAAAAAAGTGAATGCGGGGGTGGTGCTGCTTAGCTACGGCCAAATCCCAGGCAACATGTGACCAGATTGGCAATTTAATACCGAGCCTTTCTCCCCTGCACACGCGCGCGCTCAAGTTAAAGTGACATTGAAATGGGAACTCAAAGTGCTGAAGGCGAAGAAATTGGGGGGAGCTGCCTCCCCCCCCCCACCCTCCGCCTGCCACCTCCATCCCAGGGGGATGAGGGGTTGGGTTTGGGCTGGGAGGGTGGTACCCAGGCAGGGGAGGATGCTCGGGTCAGGTACCTGGGCTTGGAGGGGAGCAGGAGGTGGAGGATCTGCTGGGCTCTGCGGGGAGCTGAGCGTGGCCGGGTGCCTGCGGGAGCGGTGCCCGAGACACCGGGGGAACCTAGCCTGGGACCTCCGGAAAAGCCGAAACCGACCCAAAACAGTGGGCTAAGAAAGATCAGGGTGGCAGAGAAGCATCGCCAGGAGCGTGGGGCATAGAAGCCAAGGAGAGGGACAGCCCTGGGGGCTTGGGGACGGGGGAGACGTTTGGGGGAGCATCACGTCCCCATCAAGCCAGGGGCTGAAGAGCCCTGCGGCTGCGGGGTCAGGCCTGGCAAGGGCGACTGGTGCTCCATGGGGGACGTTTTGGGTCTGGCGGGTGCAAACCCTTTAGGACTTGATTCCCCAGTGGGTGTAGCAACGGGGTTTGGGTGGGGAAATACACAGCTCCCACCCGTGGCACCCCCAACGCCGAAGCCAACCTCATCCTAATGGGGACGAGAAGGGTTCAGCTCCGCGCCCTTCCTCTGCCGAAGGCTGGCCGACGCGGTGCGAGGGTCCCAGCTCCAGAGCACCCAGCCCCCCCCCCCCCCCCCGGTATCTCTATAACCAACGCCCCGTCCGGCTGCACCCATCCTGCTGGGGTTCCCGAGGAGCTCAGGGCTCTGGGCGCGCACTTGCCGCTCAAATCACGTCTTTGCTCTGGTTTCCCTGCTGGGAGGGTGATGTGGATTTGGGTAGGGGACTTTGTGGGGACAAACAGGTTTTCTGCAGCAGAAGAGCGGCCGTGGAGGCACGGGGAGCCCATCAAGGCACCGGGGCGCCCCGAGCTTTACCCCAATGCGTGGCGCTCGCTAAACGCAATGGGGACATGGAAAAAAACACCCGAAAAAAACAAAAACCCAAACCTCCATCTGCTTTTATGTTCACCCTGCGGCTGGGTTCACGTGCCGGGGTAGCGGCTGAGCCTGGGCGCTGCCTCGCTCAGCCCCTGGGCTGGATGCTCCCCCCCCCCCCACCCCGAGTCGGCTCCGCGCGGGGACGGAGCCATCTGCACCAGTGAGTCAGCAGGACCCACTTAACACTTCTCCAGCAGGATCTACTCCTCCTGACGGAACGGGCAGCTTCTGGCAAAGCTCCGTCAGCGTGTTACAATCTCAGCTCATTAACGGGACGCATCCTGAGCTCTTTATTGATGTTTTATGCTGCCTGGCTCCATCTTCAGAGGAAGAACTCACATTGCAGTCAATGACTACACCTCCGCGCCGCTGCGGGCTGGGTGAGGAGCTCAGGATCTGGCTCGCGCGGCGAGTCGGCCTCAGCTCCGCTTCCTCCGAAGTTGCGTCGCTGCAAACGGTGGGGGTTTTACACCACAGCAGCCAAGAGACGTCTCGGGGCCAGGATCCCTGCGGGACGTGTTCTTTCCAGGGTCTGGGGAAGGTTCAGAAGGAAAATGCAAGGAAGGGGTTGTTTGGTTTTTTTTTTTTTCCCCTTGCTTGCTTATCCCTCTTTGCTGGGCACAGGAACCGCGCCATACGGAAGGGAAATGGTGTTTTCTTTCCCCCAGCGCTGCCGCCTGCTCCGCTCGAGCCCGGCGAGGCGGCTGGACCTGGCCCCCCGCTTCACCAAGGCGTGCGCTGGGAGCCCCATGTCCCTCCCTCCACCTTAGGAGAATCGTGGTCTTTTTAATAAGTTCCCCAGCGCTCGCTGTTGCTTCTGAAAAGCTAGCGGCACTGTCTGGCTTCAAGTGGCTTTTACATAATCCAGGCTGTCAGGCTGGATGAACATCACGGTCCCTTCTGGCCCTCAAATCTGTGAATCTAAAAATTAGAGGGCACCAGCACCTCATTGTTTCTGGCTGATTTAATCAGGGGAGTCGCATGTTCTCTTTATCCTCTCCTTTTTTTTTTTTTTTTTTTTTTTTTTTTTCCCTCCCCCCCCCTCCCCTCCCTTCCCCTGCATCATCTTTAACTGAAGATGGATTTGCCCTCCCCCTGTGCCCAGGCTTGGCTAATAGCATCAGAAGCCATCAGACATCTTCAGCCTTGCTCTGGGAGATTCTCCCCGCCGCTGCCCGCTTCCGGACTGATTCACGGCGGTTAATTGTTGGGCTGTCGGCACAGGCAGGACCAGAGGTGGTCAGGCTTGGAGGCGGCTGGACAACGTGCCTGGAAAACGCTGCCGAGCCCTCCTGGCTGTTTTAAAATTGCAGCTGAGTCCTTCAGGCTCCAGATCTGGCTGTTTGGGTTTTGCGAACGTGGGCTCGATACCTAGAGAAACGCTTTTTTGAGGAGGGGAAGGCAGGCGAGTGACTCCCTGCCTTTTTTTTTTTGTTTGTTTGCGGTGCTGGGGATGCGCAGGGGGAGCGGAAAGAGCCAAGCAGGGGGGAATTGCTGGTGACCTGGGGGGCGAGGGTTCCCCCCAAGGCAGAGATCCACAGCGGGTGCTGAGGACTGGCTCGGCTGGGGTTGGGAATACGGGGAAAGCGCCGCTGCCTTCTCAGTTCCCCCATCTCGGTGCCATCAGCTGCCCCAGGCCAGAGCTCTGCCCACAGCCGCTAAAATCAGGGTGAGGAATGGGACCCCCGGAAGCTGCTTTTCTCCCCGTCCCTTCGGACAGGACCCCAAGGGCATTTGAGGGGTTAAAAGGTGGCAGATTCGAACTGGGAGAAGGGGTGAAACCAATGGAACAGCCCAGTTAAGAGTTGCTGGGATGAGCTGCAGGTAGGGGCAGAGGCAGGGGTGCGTGGAGCCCAACCTGAGCCCTGGCTGCTTGGGGAGGGATGTTGAATCCTGCATCCAGGAGAGGGATGTTAGATCCCCCATCCTGGAGAGGGATGTTAAATCCCCCGTCTGGGAGAGGGATGTTAAATCCTTCATTCAAAGGAGGGATGTTGGATCCCCCATCCAGAGGAGGGATGTTGGATCCCCCATCCAGGAGAGGGATGTTAAATCCTTCGTTCAAAGGAGGGATGTTGGATCCCCCATCCAGGAGAGGGATGTTGGATCCCCCATCCAGAGGAAGGATGTTAAATCCCCTGCAGAGAAAGGATTAGATCCCCTGTCCAGAGGAGGGATGTTAAATCCCCCAACCAGAGGAGGGATGTTGGATCCCCCATCCAGAGGAAGGATGTTAAATCCTCCATCCAGGACAGGGATGTTGGATCCCCCATCCTGGAGAGAGATGTTAAATCCCCTGTCCAGGAGAGGGATGTTAGATCCCCCATCCAGAGGAAGGATGTTAAATCCTCCATCCAGGAGAGGGATGTTAGATCCCCCATCCTGGAGAGAGATGTTAAATCCACTGTCCAGGAGAGAGATGTTAAATCCTCCATCCAGGAGAGGGATGTTAAATCCTCCATCCAGGACAGGGATGTTAAATCCTCCGTCCAGAGGAAGGATGTTAAATCCCCCGTCCAGGAGAGCGATGTTAAATCCTCCATCCAGGACAGGGATGTTAAATCCTCCGTCCAGGACAGGAATGTTAACTCCTCCATCCAGGAGAGGGATGTTAAATCCTCCATCCAGGAGAGGGATGTTGGATCCCCTGGCTAGGACAAGGATGTTAAATCCTCCATCCAGGAGAGGGATGTTAACTCCTCCATCCAGGAGAGGGATGTTAACTCCTCCATCCAGGACAGGGATGTTAA
>BOSO01004824.1:0-25145 GCA_018403395.1 Gorsachius goisagi
GCTACTGAGACGCAGCCGGTTTTTTTTCCTTCTTAAATATGTTATCACAGAGGTGCTTCCACTATGGCTGATTGGCTTGGCCTTGGCCAGCAGCAGACACAGGGAAAACTTCTAGCAGCTTCTCACAGAAGCCACCCCTGTAGCCCCCCCACTACCAAGACCTTGCCACCTAAAACCAATACAAGTGTCTAGGAAAACGTAGGATACATTCAGCTTTGTTTACAGTGAGAAGGTTACCTATACTGATAGCCTTTCTGAAGGACTTGACTGAAGATGCAGGCTTTGCTAGTCGGACTGATCTGCCCAAGGGTTGTCTGATGGCGTCACTACCGTACGAGTGAAAAGAGCATCAATGGTGGTGAAAGTTCAAGGTGTAAATTGGTGTCTTCCTCCTTGTGAGTTCTGCAGGAGACTAGACTCAATTCTTAAGCTGGTCTAGACTAAATTCTTAAGCAGGTCTTTAAGTCCCCTAATGGCCTATCCGTGGTGTTTCTGGAGTGCAGAAAAGCCAATTTCAAAGTGTAACTAGTGACCACCTGGGAGTTCTGAGCACTTTAAATCATAGGAGGCTTGGGAACAAAGCTGGTTTAAGAGTCAAAGTGAAAATATCCTGCTTGTTCCTGCTATCTAGAAGACCTACTATGTGGTAAAAAAACACCTCTAGCTGAGCAGCATTTGGCAGCCTGCTCTCCCTGGAGAGCTGGGGTGAGAGTGAAGGCAGTTAGGTGAGGACAAAATCCCCCCGACAGAGCTGTTCACTGAAATTTACTTCTTGCCTTGTTATTGCCTTGCTTTAACTAGATTATTTATTCCTTGTATGTGATAATTTGGGAATCAAGAATTTAGGAATTTCTGGGCCTTGGGCAGTTTTCTGACTCGGAACAACCACATAAATCTCTCTCTCCCTTTTGGTGTCTATAAATAGGGACAGTATCTGTTTATGTTACAGTAATGTTGCAGGCAGTTGCTTAAAAACTTAAACATCAAGGAAGCCTTATTACTAACAGATGTCTCTCTGACCTTATAGGTTGGCAGCACAAAGCTTGTAAGTGTTCATATGAGGAGTTTTGGAATCCTGTCAAAGTTTGTAGAGCTCTGTGTGTGTGTGTGTGTGTGTAAGGGAAATCCTGCAAGAGAAAAAGGAGGCAGGGTAAGAGCAAGGGTCATTGTGAAGTGCATATGAAAAGAAAGTTGTAGCTTGTCGTACAACTGACTGGGAGAACAAGAAGAGAACAAGGGGACCCAAATGAGGGGAAAGGGAAATGGCATCTGCTATCCACATATGAGAAGAGATTCGAGATTCATGTTTCTGTGGACCTAAGTGTCATCAGAACATCATTGTTACATACAAATCATGTACAGGTGTTGCTCCCTGATTATGGTAATCTGCTTTGTAAAAGCAGCTCTCTGATTCACTTAGCTCTCGATCTTGGGCTGGAATGGTTTGTGGGACCTCCAACTGAAATGCAAATTAGCCTTACATGTCTCTTCTCAATTCACGCTTCTTGGAAGAAGTGACACAATTCTTGAAAATATCATAAAGATGTTTCTTTGACATGCAAGCTCTTTGTTTTATACGTAGTATAGCTAATCTGAATCATACCAATATGCTTATGGTCTGCCTGAAAGTGTAATGTATGCAAGTTGCACAATGTGTGGTATTTTTCACTGAATGCGTGATCTGGTGATCTCATGTAAAAACAAAAGTTATTTTTTCAGAAAAGAGAGAAAAATTGGGGGGGAGAGGGGACGTGCCCTTTTACCAGGAAGGGACCAAACAAACTGTGGCAGTTAATGAACATAAACACACCAGCTCCTAAAACTTCAGGTTTTTTTTTTCCTTTTAACTTAAAACCCTGATCCCTTTCTAAATATGGGTTTACTAAAATAAGTATAGCAAAAATTGTTTCTTTATGATGATTCGTTGCATAGCGAATAGAGGGAGCTGACTCATTTCCGGTTCTCTTCCGTAATAATAATTTTTTGCTTTCTGAATATTCAAATTGTAAATTTTCCTATTTAAAAATGCATATTTTAAAATTTTTCACTTTGAAATAATTTTGCACTGAAGTCTTCTGACCCATCAAATGATAGAGAGTATCCAGAATGAGCACTTCATTTTTATGTATAACTAGGGAGCTCTTTTTTCTGATATTAAAGATGCTATTTTCCAGAATATGTGTAATGAAAAAAACCTCATTTTGCAGCCATAACAATTTTCTTCATCTATTAGAACTTGCTGTAATCAGGATCAGAGAGCATTGTAGTAGGTATGTTGAAATATACACAGCACCTGCAAGAGCTAACAATCTAAGTGGAAAAGACATGTAAGAGATGGGAGAAGTAGTAAATGCTATTCCTGTTCAGCTATTGAGAGAACTTGAGGAGCCGTGAACACTAGTGGGTTACTCAGGGACAGGGGCTGATGTGTGCAGGAGGTGAACTCTACAGTACCTTATCCTGACCCTTCAGCCTCTATACTGTAGTATCATGGTGTTATTGTTTGACAGTTATATATTACATGGAGCGATAGTGGGTGGTTGTAACGCAAAACAGACAATGTAAGCAGGACTAAACTATTAAGTGATAAATTTAGCATACCCTAAATAGTAAAAATATAGGATATTGGGACCTTAGATCCATGTTGTTGCATCTTAATGTCTTGATGGTCTATGTACTGCATGTTGCTGACGTCCAGAAAAGGAAGCCTTGTATTCGCAAAGGAGATAAAAGTAAATGAAGTGCAACTCACCTTGAGGAAGGGCTTTTCCCTAGACTAAAACATCTCAATTGTGTCCTTTTGCCAGCAGTATCCTGGAGCTACCATGAATGAGACCAGCCAATGTGTATTTCTCTAATGTGCAACCAAACTGTGAAGAGTTACTGCCTTCTAGGAGTTAAGCTAGCATTACTTGACTTGTTTTCACAATGCCTTTGAGCTGGCGTTTGGAGATTACTGACCTACACTATGCTACTATAAAACACTTTTACAGCGTTGACAGAGAACTGTCACCTCACAACTGGTGCCAGGGATAGGAGGTTAAAATCATTTATTACATGGAGAAACTCCTGCATCTCGTGCAGACCTACCAAGGTCTCATCTTTCTGCTTGCTTCTGATTTTGTCACGTTGATGAAAGTGTAAACTAGAGGCAAGTCCTTTGGCAGGGTGACTGGAAGTATTTGTGTGATGGGACTGTAGCTATTTAAGTTGAACTATTCATACAATCCCAATTATTAACTATACTCGTTATGGTTTTCCATTAACATGGTGTACGAGTCTGTGTATTTGGCTTTTCATTCAAGCTGCTGCTGTTTGTTTCAGTAAAAGTGTGGTGTTTCAACCATATGCTCAAATGTTAACATATTTAATGCCAGCAGCAGAATATTTACATTATTTACATTAAAGGATGTGGAGCCAAGTTAAACTCAATTGTAACTTTATTAACTGGATTACAGTATTATCAGCAAAAAACAGCTGTGATAATCAATTGAGTGATCTCTTGCTTTTTTTTCCTCTTTAATTTTCCAAACGGGCTGAGGCAGATCTGCCCTTGTTGGAAGTTGTGCTCTAATTACTATCTTAAGCCCTAGTGCAGCAGGGTAGAGGGGGTTCCAAGAGGTGTTCTGCTTGGATCTGAAACCCTTGAGAGGGAGAGATAGGAAGGTAAGTACATTCAGGATTTTATTCCATACTCCCTCCCTCTTGTCAGGGGACTAGAAAATGTGATGTGCTTGCTTTCGTCAATGCACAATTTAGCTATGTTAAATTAAGCAGTAGCTCTGGAAGAGAGATTTTACAGGTAAGACTGGAGCAGTTGAGTAGGTTGTCCCCAGAAGGCTGCGGATGCACAATATCTAACTGTAGCAAATGCCTCATGAGGTTTCCACCCCTCAGATCAGGCTTGCAAAGATTTACAGTTTTGATTGTATAACTGTGAACCAAGGGTATTTTGAAAGAAATGGCTAACGGAGGGATAACCAGACTAAACAAGTCAGCAGATTTGAGGAAGTGGTAACTGTGCAAGGCATGGCGTGAACAGTTAGTGATGGACGTCTCTTCTGTTCTGTTGCAGCCAGGGGAAATGGTCTGTTCATAGATGGCGTCAGAACTGGGGCTGCAGTGCAGGAATAAAACCTCTGTGCTTTCTTTTAAACAGTAATGAACAGGTAGTTGCCTAGTGGAGTCGCGGCTAGTGGTAGCATGATGTAACAGTGAAGCTCAGAATTTGAATAAGCATTCAGCCTTCAAAAAAACCCCCCAAAAAACCAAACTCCAAACAACAGCCTCAAACCCTGGATGTTCATCATGCCAGTTTGGAAAGAGGATGAGAAAAGTCTTTCTTTTTACAGTTCCCCTTTCCATCTGAAAACGAGAACCATCTGAGGAGCACAGAAAGGAGAAGTTCAACGACACTTTTATGGTTGGTTTGTTGGCAAACTCAAGGCCATTTTTTTTCCTTTCATTTTTTCCCCTCCCCTTTCAACTTCCAAAGTTGTTAATTCTAGTTATGCCCATTCCAGATGGTCTTGGAGAGGGCTGACAAGGAGATAGCATCATAGTATGATCCAGCCACAAGTGATTTCTGCAGAAGATGGACCTTCGGCGTCCCATGTGTATTTTGTGTGCAATATGGCTGCCCTCAGAGGAGTTCTGCCTTTTTGAGACAAGAAGGCAGCAGAAGGGGCGCACAGTGGAAAATGAAGAGCTGAGAAACTTAGACAGAGGGAACATTGATCTGCCACATGGGATTAGGCAGCAATAGAGCTGTAGACAATTTTCTCCTTCCTGAGCTGATGTTTCTGAGGCTGGGGATGGTGGGAATTCAGGCAAGGTGAGGGCTTGTGCACTCATTTTTGGAGAGCACAGATTCGTAGGAGAGACTGTTGGAACTGGAGTTGTCTGGGTGCTCAAGGTGAGAGGAGGCAACACGCACTACAGAAGTGATACATGTGAAAGCAAACAAGAGAGAGGTAAAGGTTCTAAGACGACTCTGGAGATGAAAGAAGAATGTATTTTTGAGGGATCTTTTTTCCCCATGTTGTGTGTTACTGCTCTAATTTTCTACTTGTGAGCAGGAGCACATGAAACAGACCCCCCTTTCCCCTGTTTGTTTTTCAGTGCCCATCAGCTTTTCTGTATCACTTGGCAAAACCCTGTGACACACACTTTGACCACAGCAGCTTGTTTCTCATTCTGAGAACATTGTCAGACTGTGGCAATGCTTAGAAAGGGGTAATACAGATGGTAGCCTCAACTTCCCCACTTATTTTAGGCCCCAGCCACTTCTGAAAGGGGGATGAGCTTAGGGGGAACAGTTGATTCATTCACTTCTTAAAGCCATCAAGCTCTCAAGCCATCTTGTGTTATTTTCCTAGTTGTACAGTGTCTTCTCAAGAAAAGATCCTGTATAATACAGGCACTGACCCAAGAATGAAAACAGTAGTTGGAAATGTCAGGAGGAATGGAAGGAGTACTTCCATGTTTGCAGAAACTTGAACATTTGGTCATGCATTCATCATGGTTTTCCAAAGTTTTTAAAATGCTTTTTTCTTCCTCTGCATTCAGTCACTTTGTCCAATTCCTTGTAACAAGGTAGAACAGACAATGTTTTTTTCATTGAGGTGATCGCATGTGGAAGTTTGTTGGAAAGCATAGTTCAGTGGTTCAGGCAAATGAAAAGAAGCTCAAACCTTAAGAAAATATGTTTGGGGGACGGAGCTGCCTACAGATTAAGTTAAAATGAAAACATTATCCAAAACAAACAGTGGGCTTAAATCTGAGTTAATTTTTCCTCTTGACGTAGTTGGAAAATTCTCTTGCATTCCAGATTTAAAGTGCAGTCGTGCTTTGTGAAACTGAAGACGTATTACAGATGTTGATTTCTATATGTGATTTAGTGGTTATGGCAAGTGGCAGATTTACAGCATCAGGACTTTCAAGTTTTATTGCAGACTGAGTCATTTAGTGACCTTTGGGTGACTCTTGGTTACACACCTACATATGGAGCTTGATCCTGAGCGGTGAGGAATGGCTGCAAGCTTCCCTGGGCTCCCCTGGAGCTTGGCCAAGACCCATGCAGAGGGGCAGGGATGGCCCCTCATGCAGGCTGTCCTGTAACGCCCGGTGCTCCACACTTCTGCCTGCCATCAGCAGGGGTAGCTAAGCTGCTGCCTTCTCTGTCAGTCCTCTTCCTTCCCCTTCCTCATTCTTTCTTGCCTGACAGAAGGGGCCAAGAGGGTAACCACAGAGCTTCTCCCCCTCACTGCCTGCCTTGGGATAGGGACAGGAAAGGGGAAGTGGTGCAGTGTGTCAGCTCAGAGGGCTGCTTTCCTGGAAGCATGCTTCTTCCTATGGAGGTGTGCGTGGAGATGGGAGTTACTGTTGCTGCTTTTTTCTTCCCCCACCCCTCTGATGCAAAACTTTTGGTTGAATGTCCTGAAGTTTGCTTTCTTGATGTTGAAATGACTTTGTGACAAATGTTTCAATACCCTGAATGGAAAAATGCTGTTTGAATCTCTAGAATTACAGGAGGTGAGGGAAGAGAGAAGCTAAAATGAGGAGAAATGACAGCTTCATCCAGATTAGCTTCTGAGTTAATGCCACATGGCAGTCAGATGACTGAGCACAGCTGCATGGTCACATTATCCACATCCTCACTAAGTAGTTTGTTGGTTACTTCAGAAGGACGAGTGAGGGAAGGGGAAGGCAGAACGACTGCTGGGACCCACTGTCACGTGGCATGGGAGAGTTTCTGGTGCTGTGCTTCACGCTGGGACGTGTGAAAACAGTGAACAGTGAAATACCTTTGTGCACAGAGCCTGATTCTGTGAAAACCCAGGCTTAGAGGGCAAAGCAGCACAAAGAATTCTTGCACAGATGAGTGAATGCTCAAAGATTGCTGATTTCCACCTTCAGCACCGACTTTTTTTTCATACAAAGAGATGTGGTTCAGGTCTGGGGCTGCTGGCAGGCACAGGAAGATGCATTCAGCTGCATGGGCAGTATTTACTGTCCCCATTTCCTCCAGGGAAACAACTGTGGGTGGGTCTGGTTTTAGCGCATATCACTTCGAACTAGCTTTGCACATCAGGCATGGTGTGCATACCACAAGTTGGGAAGTCCTGACCTAGATGAAGGGAAGCCAGTGAATTACTGTGCTCACCCTGTTTGAAACTACAGTGCCATAAGTGAATGCTGCTTCTAAAAGGAGTTGTTACCAGGAGGATGCAAGGCAGTGGTGGTGTTACTTATCTGATTATTAGCAGAACTGCTGAATCAGGCCCGCTATTTGCATTCTTTAAACTTAGTCCAACAATAAATGCAAAAATCAGGTAGAGGAGGGAAAAGCAGACATGGAGATGGCTAATTCAGGTCTGTTGCTGTAATCCTTTGGCTTCACAGAACACATCAGAAAAGGATGGGAGAAGCACGTGTGTCTGGATGTGGTGATGGAGCAACCGCTGGAGAAAGTGTGTGAATCTGAAAGATGTGGAGTCATTGAGGCATCAGCTTCGCTTCCCGTAATTACAAGGAGAGAGGAAACTGGAATAAGGGGTCAGACCCTGGCTAAAGGCGGGTCCGTCTTCTGTGAGGTCAAGGGTATCCTAAAGGGGTGATGAGACTGGGCTGGCAGTAGGGCAGGGTGCTGCCCCTACCATGTCTGGGGTGGCCACAGCCGCTTGCTTCTGTGGAAGGGCAGGAGAAGTGAGAGGCTCCTCGCTACTGGCTGCATAATACTTCTCTGCCGTTCTAGAAACGCTCCAAGACTTCAGGACCTGACACTGGATGTATTTAAAACAGCCTTGGTTATTTCATGAGGCTGTTATGACATGCCTACTCTGCTATTTTTCATGAGAGACTGCTATGTTCTGGTAAAAGAGGAGTGGGATTATATGAATTTAAGAGATCTCAAACAAGTTGGTTGTGAGCTCTGCAGTTTTTTTCTTCTTTCTTGGAAAAAAACCCCACCCCCCCAAAACACAAAAAACCCTGAAAAAAAAGGTTATTTTTTTCATTAGGGAATTTTGAAATGTTCAAACTAAGCAGCTGTTTATTCAGCTGTTGCAGGTATTAAACAACAGCAAGAAAATCTTCCACTATGACCTGTCACAGGAAATAATCCTTTCTTGATCCTGGTGAACAGCTGGGTTTGTTGCTTCTCCTGCAATATAATTCTCAACTTCCCTACTTGTTACCTGCACAATGGCTCGTCCAAATTTTAAGCTAAAGGTATAAAAAAAGAAATAATGAAATTGCAGATGTTTAAGTGCATCCTTGGGATTCACAAATTACAGGAGTTACAGTGAATAGCCATTAGCAATGGATTAGGTGTTTGGAAGTGACCTACTTTGAAGATATATTCCCTTTTTTAAAAATGCTGAATGCTTTTGACTTCTCTCCCCATTGCAATGCAAGTGACCACCTAGTAATACCACTTCAATTTTGTTGCTTTTTTGTGATAATAAATAACATTTACTTTTCGGTGGTGATACTTGAATGATGCAACTCAAATTCTCACTAACAGCTTTTTTCAGACCCCATCAATCTCTTGTGTAATTTGTTCTTTAGTAAATAGGTCAGGGGAAATGCAACAATGACAAGGGTGGGCAGATGCGTTTTGGATCCTCTGTTTAACTACCTCTATGCTGTGTAATCACTTAAAAAAGACAGACGCTGAAAAGCCCCCCAAAATGGTGGCCTGTATAAATGTTAAGAAATGGAAATCAATATTGGAAAGGCTGTGTTTTGTTTTGTTAGTGTCAATAAAGGGGCTGTTGCCAATTTACTTCACTTAACAAATATCAGTGGGAACCAATCCTGAAAAATCTTGTTCTGAGAATATCCTGTAGGCCAACATGTTTATTTCTGGCTTGAATCTGCTCATTGTTTAGATTAAAATCTGCTTTGTGCGGTCAACATAGTTGGAAGCAAGCAGACTGTCTTCCGACTCCTCCATTATCAACACAAGAGTAATTGCAATCACAAATAAAAAGGCAGGAAATAACATGCGTTACTTGAAGAACACACAACTTTCATGTGCACAGATTTCTAAGGTTAACAGTTACTTTCCCTTCTCTTTCTCCTGCTTTCAAATCAAAACTGAACCTTACCCCTGAAAAACCCCAAAAACTCAGGAACAAGCAAACTCCCCCAAAAGCTGAGGAGCAGGCACATGTGATCAATTGCCAGGACAAATAAAAATGGACTTTTGCTGTGTCACTTCTAGAATCATATTTGAGATTGGAACTGAGATTGAATTGTTGCTGCATTACAGAAATAAAAGCACAGGGACATACTGAGACAGACTTTCCAGACCCAGCCAGACCAGAAACCCAGTGTACTGCAGATATGTTTAAATTCTATATGTGGCAATGCAGAGTGATTTCTGGATGATGTCTGTACTCTCACATGAACACCAGCCAAGGCCATTTCAGCTGGCCCAGTGCGTGGGATGGAAGTCTGGAAGATAATATGAGGAGATGTGGAGTCACGAGGAGGGGACTTGGAAGAAGAGCAGTGCTTTGCACCATCCCGTATGCATTGAGTGGTGTATGATAGCCATAGCCAAAAAAGGTGCATTTCAACGAAGATTAGAGCTTCTCCATGCCATGCTTGTCCCTTCGCTTTACCATCGTTTTGACATCATAAGTTTTTATAAAGAAAATTAGGGTGTAAGAGTGTGACACCCCTTAAAGAATCAGTAGGTGAATACCAGTTATTTGAAGATAAGCACGATCTGTCTCGGAGGCTGTGTTGGTTATCCAACAGCAATCTGATCTCGTGCTCTGTTGGTTCAGTGATTTGACACACAGTGTTGGCATTGTTATTTAGGGCGGTTTATGTCAACCAGTATGAGCTGGTTTATCCTGTTTAGAGTTTAAGTTCCCATTCCCACAACTGAATCTAACAATTTCATTACAGTGAATGCTTTCCTTACTTGTCTCTGAACCCTTAACTACGATCACGAACAAAACAGCTATGACCTCTGTCTTTGATGTGAGGTTGTCAGACTTTTCTTAATGTAAGACAGGGGATACTGCCTCGCCTTGCTTTGGATAGCTGTTCCCTGTTATCTTTGGAAAATAAATCTTTTTTTAAAAAAGGATAGCGGTATCTGAAGAGCCTTCATTATATCAGTGGTTCTCAGGCTACGATCCTGGATTGCTGGTCAGCCATAAAACATGGAAGGTTATCCCTGGGAGAATGGAAAGTAAAACACTTGGGTTGTACCATGTGTATGCCCTCACATATGTCAGCAAATCAACAAAGTGGGAGGAAACGGGCAAATAAAAATAGCAGGTACTCAGAGTTTTAGTCTCGTTTTTCGCTGGGAAATTTTAATATGTAACAAGGCAACAGGCGTGGCTGAGGGTATTGTTTGTTTAATTTCCTGAAGGGGCAGATAGCCCTTTGATTTATTTCTTTCTCGGTTGTTGGGAAGCATTGCACTCAGGCTCTGTTCCAGAGTCTGATATCGTAGACAAGAGATGCCCCCTCTCCTGCCTCTGATCTGGAGCACCAGTGTCTCAGGCACTGGTCTGCAGGAAGAATCAGTACACTGCCTGTTGCAGCCAGCTTGTGATCATCTAAACCTGTGAAACTACTTGATCTTGGTTTTTCACACGTAAATCCCCAGACACGGGCAGTCCTGCTATTGCTGTTCTCAGGAACACCCGCCTTTTCTTCGGGGCTCAGCAGCGTGGCACGTCCGTCTCGCCTGAGCCGTAGACAGGCTGCTCTCCCTGCCGTGCTCAATTCAGGCAGCTTTCAGAGAGGTCTTTTTACATGATGGCTCAGAGGTTAGAGCGTTTAGACCCCCAATTTCTGAGGAAATTCAGCCCCTGCGAAGCTGAACAGATGGATCTGAGTCCCAGCAAGTAGACACGGAGCTATGTTTAATTCCCACATCCTGAGTGACTGCTATAACCGCCAAGGAAGAGCAAGGAAACTGCTGCTTCCTCTGGCCATGCTGGGTAGTAAAGGTGTTCCCTCCCTCATGAGAGCAAAGGGGTAGGCAGGGCAGAACTCAACGTGCTGAACTGCAGATGAAGAGAAGGGACTCCAGTTGCCCTGCCTGGAGAGCCTGAGTCCCCAGAAGAGGCGGGCGTAAGGAGCTCCTGCCTCCTTGGTGCTCCCTGCTGCTGGCTGAACCTGCTTATTGCGCAGTGAACGGTTTTGTGTGGATCACACTCTGAAGCATCAAGCCCCTTCCTGCACGTTGCACGGGGAAACCTACTTGCTGAAATCACAACTGTTGCTTCTCCTGCAAAATCTAGAGATTAAAATAGTTAAGTGCTTTTGTGCAGCACCGCTGTGCCAAAACGCTAGCCCCACAAATAGATTAACAGTTTGTTCCTTAGGGGGCATTAATGCCACAATGGTCTTGAGCAATATGTGCTTGTAACGAGAAAAAGTAGCGTTTCATTCTACTTTCTTCCCAAAGCCTCCTGCCAGCAGTCTGCATAGCAAATGTACATTAACACCCCACCCCCCCAATAACTATGCAAGTTTGACGGTTGAAACAGAATTAGAGGAGCTGATGTAGAGCCAGCCCCTGTGTCCCACCTGCACGTAGGCTGCTGTCAGAGCACCTGTCAGTCATGATTTGCATCTGCGCAAGGGTTTCTTTCCTGAAAAAAAAGCAAAACAAAAAGCAGGAGTCCTTCCAGCCTGCTACCCTGATAAAGCTTATCAGTCATAGTGATAGCAGAAGCATAGCGAGGGTAGCTTGCATTGCTTTGCTCTTAGAAGCGTAGATGACAGAGAGCTGCAAATCAGTTCCTTGCATCTCGTTGTACTTCTGCTGCCAGTAGGACATCTACCAGCAGTTACCAAAAAAAAAAAAATCCAGCTGTAGTATATGCAAAGCCCACACTGATATTTCCGAGGACCTAACAATTTCTCAGTGTCCTGCTTGTATACAAAATATCAATGAAATATTTGTACAAGAAAAAAACAGTCTGCTTTCTCTAGAATACTCTAAGCTGCCGGGGGTGGTCTAACACCTGGAGTCCTGGTGATCTACATGTTACCATAATTCAAGAATGGATGGCATCTTTCTCTTGAATAAGCAGCATGATTAGCATGAGAAATAAGAAAACAGCACCTGCCCAAATGGCTGGTGTAATCCATTGGCTTTTTCAAAGGTTGTTCTGGACTTTCAGCGTTTACTTTGGTAGCCCTAAACTCTGACGTTTCAGTATTTTGCATTCATTGCTTTGGACGGATGCCTTCTTTCTTTCTAAGCTAAGGCCAAGCATGGAGGCAATTGTAGTGTCGAGATAATAAGGACTTTAGTTAAATAAACCCAAGACTGCCATTTTTTTGAATGCAGCTCTAACCCATTTGTCACAAATTACGGCTTTCTGTGTTTGCACTGCTGTGACTATGCTGGTTCCTGATGTGGGCTCATTAATAGATTATTTCCTTGTTAGCTGTAGGTAAAGCTTTGACCTAGAGCTGATTAGGGAAAAGAACTTCTGTATCTATTATATTTTCTCTCTCATAATTAGTATAATTATGCTTCTGTGCCCTAGACAGAAATCTCAGACAGTCTGCTGTGGAGCCACAGAAACCGTCTGGACTGCAGGAATGGGAGTTTGCTGTTGAGCAAGGGATGGCCGGGTTCTGTAGTGTCGGGGAAAAGCTGAATTACAGCATTACACAGAGAGTAACCAAACCAGCGGAGAGAGCTCCCTTCCTCCCCGCCCAGTTAAATCCAATTAACTGGGAGGAACGCAAAAAAGCAGGCTTTGTCATTTCCACTTTTTTTTAAGATAAATTGGCACGCCAAGGAGACAGAATCATTTAAGGGCACAGTATTTCAATTGATAGGCAGAAATCACAGGCGGCATTGAGGAGGAAAGCATCCAAATGAAACCGCTCTGGTTTTAACACAATACCACAGCTTTTTAGTAATGCGCTCACCTGGTCTCTCTTGATTTGGGCTGGCTGAGAGCGTTTGCAGCTGCGTGGGGTGGCTGTGACTGGGCCTGATTCAGCGCTGGGGTGGGGGCTGCTCCCCCCAGGTGTAGGTAGGGTTCCCTCTGAGGCCGGCTGCCTCTGGGCTGAGGTTATAAAACAAAAGCAAAGGAGAGGAGGATCCTTTTCAAGGTAGATCTTAGCAGCCTGTAAGGGGGAAATGAGAAGGTGAGTTCAGTTCAGTGCTTTTGGTTTTAGTAAAGCTTCAGTGTTTTTTTGAATGCAGTGCTCTGCTCCCAAGATCTCAAATGGGCCTAGCTGAAGTTAAGGCTTGCTTTAAAAAGGATATGGCTAAACTACTGGTGGGTCTGGACAGCACTGAGCCGCTTTAACTGGCAAGAAATCTTGAGGCTTACACTTGAAGGAGTTGAAGTGTATGTTGGAGGGCACTAACAGCTGTCTTTTTGTTACCTCTTACCCTTCCCACCACGTTTGTACTTCAGAGTGTGTGTTGCTTTTCCTTGTAGTGCAGCGGGACTGACAGGATTTAACAGGATTGTTGTTCTTTAGGGCTGCCTCAGATACCATTGCTGTGGTACTATGAAGTGTAATTCCCTTCACAAAATGGCAGCTGAGAAAGGAGATTATGGTCGTAGGTAATGGTGAGGGTGCAGCAAGCATGATTTCTTCCTTGGGCTCAGGGCTTGGAGCCCCCGCCTCGTGCCTTGCAATGCAGTTCTCCGGTGAGGTGGGAATGGGTTGTTGTTCAGTGGGAGCAGCCTCCATCCACCCTTTTAAATTAACCTTGCAACCTGAGAGAGTTGCAGTCTGAGTGCCCGTATCTAAAGTGGAGAGGGAGGGAGGCTTTAGTGTTCCGTGCTCTTCTCAATATAATGATAAATGCACAAGCAGCCTTTGGAAAAGAGGAGAAAGCTCAGGCTCTGGGATACTGTTAGCTTAAGTGTTAGGATGCTTTCTTGGGAACTAAGAATTCTAAATTTGGATCCCTTCCAGAAAGAGGGGGGCTTTAAGGCCTAATCTACCACATCTCAGCCAAGTGCCAAAGTAGTCGTGGTCTGAAGAAGATTACTCCTGCTCTAAGAGTGGGACTAGAGGTGCTTACTTTTAATCGGAGGATGTGGATCATGAACCAGTGATGCTGCTTCTAAATACACCCTTGAAGGCCCTGGGCAGGCTGTAGGAGCTTGTGCCAGGGATCCTGGGCTGTGCCACTTGGGTGCCCCTGCATCTCCTCTTGAGGTGCCGATAGTCCCTGGGCTTTGGGTAAGCTCAGTGGTTGTGCTAACACAGCCCCAACTTCCACCCAAGGCCCGGTGGTGAGTTAGATCCTGCAGCGCTACCTGTGGAGCTGCTCCAGTCCGATTGGGCTAAATTCCTCGCTGTTAGCCAGCAGCCCTGCCAGGAAAGAAATCACAGAAATGTGTGAAAATACTTTGTGTAACAGAGTACCTGGCACCTGGTAGGGGATAGTTGGAACTTTTTTTTTGTTTGCTTGTTTTCACTATATAACTTCTAATCCCCACCCCCAATTGATTAAATGAAAAAATAATGCAGCTATAAATGGCAAAAGCAGTCTGGGTTGTGCTGCTGCATGCTGTGGTGTAACTAACCATGTTCTGTCTGTGTTCCACATGTGATAAAATAACCTGGGAGAGAGTAGGGTGTCTGTAGTCCCGTGTCCCTGGCCCCCTGCCTGGAGGTGTTCCATAAACAAAACCAAAAGTGAGCCGTGATGTGGGGTGTGTTACGTGTTATGGCTTGATGTGGCAGGGGAATGAACGTATGGCTGCCGATTAAGGCTCTTGTGATAGGCCGTGAGAAAGTAAAAGGCTTGTGTGTGTTATCGGAGAAAAGGATACAAAATGATTTTTGGAAGTTTTGTGATGTATGGAGGAGTTCACTCCTGTGTTGGACTGTTTTCAGGCTGTGATTAAGTGCTCTTATAGCTAACGATTGTCTGAATTTTTAATACAGCATTGACAGAACTGTTGTGTTAGTGTACTAATTGGCACATTTTGGAAGTAAATATGTGGTTGAGCACAAGAGCTTGTAGGTCTAAACTAGGTTAGTGGCTTGGGGCCCAAGAAAACAGGTGAAACCTCTTTGTCAAGAGTAATGATACTGTTTAACCCCAGGTTACCAAAGAGAAATTTGAGATAGTAAGCAAAGGAGAAACTGCCTGCATCTGGAAATGTTTCAGGCTTCAGCTAGATTTTTACTAATTTTAAGAGTCTGGGTTCCAGCTAAGAAGTCTGAATTGGTTTATTAACTGGCTGTTACTGACCTTTCTCTCTGTTTATTTCTGTTGCTAATGCTTTCTGTGCATTACAGCAAGAAATCATAGCTTATGCTTTCTTCCTGTGGAGATTGCAAGCATTTACTTTGCAGTGTGAGACCTCTCCCTTTGGCTGATAAGGAGCAAGCTGTGTTAGAAGCTTAGCTGTTCAAACTGAGACACAGCTCCAGCTTGGGCTGGGTGGGGGCTTTGGAGTGCTAATTTGCAAGGGTTGAGTAGGTCCAGGTTTCAATGGGGACAAGCCCAACCTGAGCAAGGCTGGCACAGAGCAGGTGGAGGAACTAGATGGTCTTAACTTGTTTAGACAACTTACTGTCAGTTTACCAAATAAATAAACGTGCAGGCTGGCTGTATCCAGAATGAGCCAGGTCATTTTACCAGATGCCTACTTTGGTAACAGAAGTGTGTGTGTTTTCTTTTTGTGAAAGAGACTGAAAAAGAGTGAGACTGACTTTCTTCTGATGTGCGGGGAAGTTCTGGCTTTCACTCCTGGGGTTTCCCTACCTCCTGTTTGCTTGGTGCCTTAAAGTGTATTACTTATTTCTAGACTTTATGAATATAATTCCTTTGTATTAGTGATCCAGTCGTCATGCCACCTTCCAGCCTAAGGGAATTAGTCATCCCCAACTGCTTTTTTCCTTTCTTACTTTTTAAGGTGCCTTACAATCAAACATAAACCCCACGGTTTAGGTGTGACTCCTGTGTGAGAGTTCTGGAAGTGCTTGGATTGATTCGTTGTTCACTGTCTTTCCTTTGAAAGTATCCAAAGTGAGGGGCTTTAATGTTTATATGTTTGTGCTTCTCTTGAAAGAGGTGAAAGGCTCAAAATGCATATCCATGAATTTTGACTTCTGCATAGCATCTTGGTTTAGATCCCATTCCTTGCCACTCTGAGAAAAGCTTTTCTATTAATTTTGTTACAGGTTACAACTATTCTTTTTAGAATGTTGGCTTCTTTAAGTATGGTAAACAGGTTATTGAGCTGCTAAGAAGGGAAGTAGAGAGGATTTAAAATAAAAAAGAGGAGGGGAATAAAGAGACACCACAGGTATGATTTCTGATCTTTTGGAAAGGCTTTGAGTCCCAAGCACAAAGGGCTGCGTTTCAGTGGCCACAGCACCTGGTAGGCTATTCCCTTCCAGACTCCTGTGTGAGCTTCTGTTGATTGCCGAAGTTTTTTGTTCGTTTTCTGGAATTAGTATAGGCGGTCATAGTAGTAAAGCTCCATGGCAGGAAAATACCATGGAGGCATAAGCAGGTTTTTTTCTGGACTGATGGAGGGTAGTAGACAAGCATACAGATCGAGACTTCAAAACCATTTGCTAAAATAATCTGCTGTGAGCAGAAATAACATAACTGATAAATAGGAGTCACCTAATAATTCTCATAATGGCTTTTTTTCCCCCCCCTCAAAATCTCTTTGACAGCTGAGTCAGTCAGGGTGGTGAGCCTGGTAGAGGAGTGGAGAGCTCTAGACAGGCGCTACGGCTCCTGGAAAGCTGCGGTCAGCGTATGGTGGGGTTGAAAGTGCCGAGACTTTTGGGGCATGAGAACAGCATGATTTCTTAGTAGAAGGAAGAGGTCTTGTTACTGGTGCATAGAAGTCTGGATTGTCCCAAACAGAAGTAACAGCCCGGGTAATGGTGCTGACTAAAGACCCCAGTTACCTTCTCTGTTAGGACAAATTTGTTTCTAATGCATTTGGCAAACAGATCTCTTCAGCACCTGACAATGGATGCAGAGAAGCAAATCTTGAAATCCCTGGGGGAATTTGGAAGCTGCAGAAACTTATGTGGCCCTGAAGAGGATTGAGACTTTTTGTGGTCATTACGCTGCCTGTGGTGTCAGCTCTGAGAACTGTATTCTGGCTGCCTGGATCGATTTCTCTGCTGTTCCTGTGGATTCGCTTTACACCCGACCTCCTCCTGCTTGGTTCCCAGGGGCATGCAATGTAGGTAGCATTGTCTGGTCACGGTTTGCATTCGGGTCCCTGCTTGTGGAGCCCATCAGATGGAAGCCTATGGTATAAAGGAGAAACCGGACACTCAGTAGATTACCTTCGCCCTGTAAATGATCCTCTTTGTCTCGGCCTGACTTCCTGCAGCATCGCAGCAGGCAACTGTAAAATCGCATCCACAGCAAGAAAGTGTTGCAATCCCTCTGCTCAGACTGTCCTTCCTCTCCTCCCCCCTTCTGTATTATGCCAGGAGTATGCTGA
Source organism: Gorsachius goisagi (assembly GCA_018403395.1). Lineage (NCBI taxonomy): Eukaryota > Metazoa > Chordata > Aves > Pelecaniformes > Ardeidae > Gorsachius > Gorsachius goisagi. Next base: position 17,460 of record BOSO01004824.1, read on the forward strand.
CTTCCAGTATTTCTGGCTTTTTTCTTTAAGGAGGAAACTGAATGAGACAGAGTTTTCTCCTTCTCTCTCTGAAGCCAGTCTTTCCTCTGTCGCGTATGATCCATTCAGAAATCCCCGGTCCATGTCTTGCTTTGATTGCTAGCATTTACAAGATGATGCTTCTTGTTTGGTACAGCTTGTGTGCATCTGGGAGTAAAAACTGTGGTGAGCCTGGCTGGAGTTCTGCAAAAATCGCTTGGTTGTTGTGCTACTGACAAATAGGCAAGGGTGAGCGCAGTTCACTCGCTTTTGTGTCATTTCTTACACCTTCATGGTTATTCTGTAGTACTGTGCAGAATGGCTGCATTGTCTTGCCTTGAACTTTCCCACAAGTTCTATATCCAGAGTAATCTTAGTGCTTTAAAACTTTATGAATTGCCTTTTGGGAAGGACTAAGCTGTTGTGAGGGTTTCTTGCATCTTGAAAGGGTGAGAGGGTCAGGGCAGGACTGTCTTAAATAGTGCTCTCAGTCTGAGCTCAGCCTTGTAAGCAAGGCTCTGAGAAAACTATGCATTTCATAAATCATCTCCTAGAATGTGTACTACTTATATCCCAGGTTTTGCAGTGTACTGTAGACTATTTAGTGAGTAATCAAAAACTGTATAAACAAGGTCTACCTTTGTGAATCTGTAACTGGAGGAATAATAATAAGTATGGAAATAGATGGTACTGTAGTCTGATCTACAGTTAGCCTGCACTCAAATACTTTTCAAAGCGGCTAGCTGAGTGTTGGATGATTAATGTGAGACATTAGAAAGAAGCTGAAGTACCTGTCTATATTCCAATAATCAGGTGGCTTTAAAAGGTTTCAAGCTGTGCACTCTGAAAACCTTGGAAGGCTCCAAGAGCTTGTAGCATATCTAGCCACATACTTTCTATAGACTTCAAGGCGTTGCTTCATTCTTTTCCTTAAACCAGAGTGATGGGGGGGGGGGGGGGAAGTGGGGGGGTTGCTTTCTACATATATGGAGTTAAACTAAAGGAAGAGAATTTAAGTATCCTCACCTCCAGTTATCTTACCCCTGATGGACTAGAGAGTGCATCTGAATAGAAAATTTCCTTTGTACCAGGGCCGTTTGCAATCCCCAGCAGCTCTTTGGAGATTACTGCTGATCAGTTGGGGTATTGCCCTTCTGCCTGCAGAGCTATAAACCAGTGATAAGATGCACTTCTTGGCTTTAGATCTGGGGCTTGGAAAAGTTTTGCACGATGGGCTGTTTTGTTTAGCATTTTGTGCAGTTATTTCTGTGCAAGGCGACACGGCACGCCTGTAACGCTGAAAGCATTGAACTTGCTGTCTGAGACCACTAGAAGCATCATTGCTGAGTGTGTGGCACTTCTCTAGCTGAAAGTCGATTCTGACCAGTGGGTTTTGTGTGGTTTTTTTTTTTTCCCTTGCAGCTAGCCAGTACTTGATGTGGTATGATTAGAATCAGAAAAGAAATCATTTTGTATGGATTTTTACTGGAAAAAAGCAGTCAGCAGACCTGCATCTCTGGAGGGGGTGGTGGTGGTATATTTTTAAAATTTTTTTTCCAGACATGACAGCATCTTTCCTGTCTCTTGATGATGCAAATAGGATTTTATGGGTCCTAATGAAATATTTTATTGATCATATTATGAAAAATCAATTAAAAAGTTGCCCTGGCTGTCAATTCTGTGCTACCTACTATGTATGGAGTGACAGGTTTGACTGCTCACCATTGTGGCTGAGAAGAGAATACCTTGGGGTGCCCAATTATAGCAGCAGTGAGAGGAAATTCAGAAGAGTAATTTTGGCTTCTTTCATTGCCTTTATGTTGGCCTCTGAACAAGTGGCTGTTCCACTCCTTTCAGATTTCACAGCAGCAAGAGCACTAATGGCAACTCTGCAATTTTGACTTCTCATGTCCGTGAGATTGAATCAATGCTTTTGCTTCCACATTTAGTAAAACAATTTTCCACGCACGCTGAGCAGCTATTCTTGTCTATACCTGCTTTGAGATGGGCTAGATGAACTGGAAGATTTTAGAGAAAGCAGTCTCTTTCATTCTTTCTCCCTCCTTCCCTTCCACCCCCCCTTTTTTTGTAAACTCCAGATTGACAATGGAACAGCTCTCTAAAGGAGGCATTTTTAAGGCAAAGATGAGGAAAAGCCAAGTGTTTTAATAGGGCTTTTCTCATAAGGGGTGGAAGTTTAAAGCAGGCAAGAAGAAAGTTAACATAAACAGGAAAAAAAAGCGGTTGAGCTCTCCCAGTTCAAGGATGTGTAATTCAGGTGCTGTTACCATAGTAGCTGAACACTTAAATTGTTAATGTATTTATTGCTATAACATTCCCACGTGGTTTGGAGCAGACCCTTTTGCAAGGGAACTGTGACCGAGAAACCCAGTTAAGGGGCTTGGGTACCTCAAGCAGGTTCTAAGCAGAGTTTAGATGCTGAAATCCCTGACTGCAGTCCATATATTCCCTGTTTGGTCACTACTTGCTCCTGGAGATGATGAATCTCCCTGCAATCTATGGGCAGCTGGATTTTGCTTTCGTACTCGCCCAGGACTGCTCAGGATGGGAGTCCCACAGCATAGCTCACAGGGAAGCAAGACCTGACCCCAAACCAAAGTGTTCCTCTGCCTTAGTTCTGATCAAAGTGGACTCATTGCTCAGGGGAACCGAGCTCCTGACAAGCAGCATGCCTCTGGTTTGGCTGCTTTTAAAGTGTAGCTGGGGAAGGGAAGAGAGCCTGCTGGGGAAGGTGCTTGCCTATGAAGAGGAAAGCAGGGGTCAAGTGTTATCTCTGAGCACTGCCTTTTAATGTGCTGTTTAATATTAACATCACATCTGTAAGCAGAAATGAGAACAGGCAGCAGAGCTTTCCATTCCCATACTACAAAGTCACTCTTCCCCTTAGGCATAGATCTCTCCCTGTGGCCCAGTAAATACGTTGTTATAATTGGGGTTGAGCGGCAGGAGCAATCTCCTTCCTTGAGGAGGGGGATGTCTTGGATTAACGCTCTCCCCTGCACTGAAGGCTTGAATCTCTTCTGGCAGTCACTTAAAAATGGTGACCATGCTTCCTAACAGGAACCCAGCTGCATTTTTGGAAGTTTGCATGTGTGGTAGGCAAGAGATCTCTTTCCAGCCTCTGTGGCAAGAGGTCGTGTGTAACGTGAGGTCTCTTAACTGTAAGTGATTGATCAGAGTTGACCGAACAAGTGAGAACTTTGTTTGCTCTTTACCAGGAGCTGTTAGCAGCAGGGCCCTCCCCGGATCAAACAGCCTCTGCTCACTGCTTAGCCCGGGCTCTGGAGGCAGGCAGGCAGACAGCAAATATGCAGCAAATCTTGTTTTTATCAGCACAACTATAACACATACAAACACATGCACACACACACCCCCCGAAAGAGGGCAGTGGCTTTCTGAGAGTGATAGTCCAAAAATTACGCTGCGGAGATCTACCTATGGAGAAATCTAACAGCGTGTGTAACTGGTGTCTATCAACCGGCAGCAAACTACTTTCTTAGGAAGAGAAAGAAAACAGCTGCTAGCGTTCCCAGTCAAATGTCAGCTATACCTGACTATATGTACGCTTAGCTGGGTATCTGAGTGGTTTTACAGGACCTTGCTACAAATGCACGAAGAGAGCACATGGGACTACTTGTTGGATACACAGAAACTTGTCAGGTCCTCTTCAGACTTTGTGAAGTTTTCTTCTTTCTTTCGCATGTAAAATGGGGGGGGGGGGGGGGGGGGATTGGGTCTAAGTATGTGTAAGCAAGCTGCTCGCCTGCTTTTCCCAAGGAAGCAGCTGCTGCTGTGCAGCAACAGTGACCGTGGTGGAGGAGGAGGCAGCACTGCTTTCTTCACCTAACAGGCACAGCTGCAGGAGCTCTGAAACCTCGTGGCTACACTTGACCTGGTTTCCTTGACAAAAGCACATCTGGTTTTCAATTTGATTTAACCTGGAAACCCTGCCTCTGCCTGCGCCGGGGCTGGGAATCCTGAGTCGCAAATCCTGCTGTAAAATGCCAGTGTGTTGCTGCTGGGAAAATTACCAAGATAGCAGATCTAAAATATTCCCCTTGTCCTCTTGGTAGTCCTGTGGGAGAGGCTCACCTTTGCCCTGTCTATTAGGTGCCTGGGATTTGCACCTGGCAATTTGAGTGCTGTGGGAACTGTTGGGGCCCCTTTTCCTCCCTGTATGGCTTCAATTTGGCTGGTATCACCTGGCCTCTCATCACAGCATCATTGTCTTGATACAGATGAGTTTCCTCTGTGCTACCATTAGATCAGCTGGTATTTGCTGCCTGGGGTTTTGGACAGGAGGAGCCCAGGGTGTCTTCTGTGAGGCGTGTGTGTTGTGCCACAACCTTGGACCCCCTCTTCCCTGGAGCAGCTCAGCTGAGGAGCTTCTGGAGCTCACTTCAGGGTGCCACAGGAGGCTGGGTCAAGGTGGAAATGGGCTGCTCTTGTTTGCACCCTGTGCCAGAGACATTGGAGTTTTTTGGTGCAAACAAGCAGTCATTTTCATCTTAAGAGGTGGGAGAATAGATGCCTGCAGACAGCAGCCCTCTGACAAAATGCGTGCTTGCTTCTGGTATGGAGAGTGTTAACAGCAGAGAGACAAACAGAGGGAAGATTTGCCAGGGTTACTGATTATAAGACTGTATAAATTCTTGAAGAGCCGGCAAGCCTGAGGTTTTAAAATTCTGCCTTATGTTGTCCCTTCCAGTATCCTGTCCTTCTGCCCTAGGAGGGCTCTGTGGATTCTGCAAAGGTTCAAATACAGATCCAATATACGGAGTTTGGATGTTTTAAACCAGAGCCTGAACTGAGGGGCTGTCATGCAAAACAAATGTGCTGGGGGTGGTGGTGGAGGAGGGAACAGCTAATAGATGTTTTCCCCTTGCTTGACATCTGTCACCTCCCCCATGCCAACCCTTCCTCTGTTTATAGCAAACCATTTGCTCCCATTAATTAGAACTGGATTCCTGCCATCTGACCAGCTTTATGCCTGTACAAATGTCAACAGAGCCAGGACTACACAGGTGGGGAGAAGGGCTAGTCAGAGGAGATCTGTTGCATCTGTTTGGGGAGGGATAGATGGGGGGGAAAATGTGCCCCTCCCTTCCAAGTCAGGCACGTTAGCTACAACAATAATTCAAATGTGGACTGGGAGCCCCAGGATGCCACTTTCCCACTCCCTTTTCAGAGCAGACTGCACTTTAAGCCATCCCCTCCAGTTAAATCTCTTTACCAAAGTGGTCTGTATGAAGGCTTACATACAAGAAGATAATGGTGCTGTCATTTTTACAAATAATCACAACAGGAGCAGAAAAATAAGAGGAAGATGATTACGCCTGAAAATCCAATGAGGTTCCAGTTGCTAATGCAGTGCAAGCTGAAAGGAAGCTGAACCACCATCCCAAGCTGCTTCTGCCAGGCACCGGGCTGGCTTTTCTGCTGTGATTTAGGAGTGTACAGCTGTGTTGCCATGACGTTAGAAGGAAATGTCCTTACCCTGGGATAGTTTTCCTTGTGTAAAATACTATGAAGACAAAGTATTTAATGCGCTAGTTGAAGCTAATCCTGAGTGGGAGAAACAGGTTAACCTTGATTAGCTTGGCTGGATTGTAAAAGGATAAAAAAAAAACCAACCCTGCCAACCCTCTTGTGCCCTCCTCCAGTGGCAAATGCTCTGTTTTCTGCTGGGATTATGAACCAAGAGAGTGGCCCTGTTTTTATACTGAGGATTAAACCCCATCTTAAAGGGAAGTGGAACAGCAGGCTTTTCTTTCTCCGCCCTACTCCTTCGTGTCATGACTTGAATTCTTTTTTATGTGACGTGGGAAGGAGGGGGGTGATGTGCCCATGTGTACCCCGGAGTATTTTAAGCCTTTTACATCCCATAAAATGGTGCTCTGAATCTGTTCAGGTGAGGAGGACCTAGGTGTCAAGGCTGCGAGTACTCAAACTACTGAACTAATGGCAAATTGGTCTGGGGGAGAAAGTGGTGCCTTGTTCCTACATCTGAAAGAAACACGTGCAGGCTCCAAACCTGGAAGGCAGGTGACCCTTTGGAGTCAAGAATTTGAGATTTCTAAACTGAAAGGCCTTTGGGAGTGTTTTCATACCATGGTGTAGGAAGTATGTAATTCCCTTCCACGTGGCCTGGCCATCTGGGGATCCCTCCCTTGTGTTCCCCTGCATGGACAGGGGCCACCAGCACCCCACTCTGCTGTGGGGCGGCTACAGTGAGGGTGGTGTTTGCTGGGGCTTGAGTGCCTCGTGTTGCAGCCTGCAAGTCAAGTACATGGCTTCAAGCCCCAGTTTTCTTTGTTGATCAGAGAGTAGAAAGGATAGTGGTATATCTTTAAGAGATGTTTTTCCTGCTTCTTTCTCACTTTCTTAACCCAGTGCAAGGTTTTTCTTCCCTCTTAACAGAAGGATTTTTTTTCTTCTTTAAATCAGCACCATGTTCTGTGCTAACTTCATGCACATCAGTTATTCCCTTTGCTGGTTAGAGGTGAGGCAAGTGAAACACGGAGCTGACTGACTTATTTGTAAGTTCTGTTAGAATGTCTCCTAGTACAGTATTTGCCCTAATTAAACTAACGTAGGGAATCATTTACAGGTCCAAGTAAAGGGACCCACTTAATACATAAACTTAGTTGAAAAACAAAATGTCTCAGAGTGATGGAGGGAGAGCTGTCATCGTAGCTCATGGGCTGGTAAAATTTTCAGTCCTCTGAGACAAAATGGTCATTTTCTGACAGATGCATGTTCATCAGGAAAAAAAAAAAGAATGTTACTGTGTCAGTTAAGTAGCAGGTATTAATTTACTGCTGAGATGATGATATCTACCGATTCTAATCTCGGTGCTGCTGGACTATCGTCAAGCTTCAGTGGGTTCCACGTGGTGCGTGTCACACAATTTGTAGAAGTAACAGGTAGCCCTGCTTTGTGGCTCTGTCGGCAGGCACGGCGCCGGGCTCTTCCGAACAGCTTACAGGCAAGGGAATGTGCATTTCTATAAGCTCTGTTTTGCAGCCTGGTGCAAACCACAGGGTTCACATTCACATCCAAGGTCTTGTTCCCCTGTTTTGAATTTTACTGAGTGAAAATATTTGAGGCTTTTTTAAAATCCTAATTTGTATTTGAAAGTAGTGGTGAAAAATGTGCATACGGAGAATCCACTGTTACACACCACTTCTTAATCCCTGCTTTCTTCTGTAAGGTGCTTTACTTCTCCAGCAGAAATCCTTTTGTTTAAGTGGGTTTTTTTCCCTATTTTGGTGTTGGTTTTTTTTTTAACTTTTCCCCGCTCTTCCATCCATGCTGGAAACTTTTCTGTATCTTTGAGCACAATCACCCGTTGCTCTTAAATTTTGCCTGGGGTTTGTTTGCTCTGGCTTGGCTTGTCATCACAGGCTTTTCAGTCATTCCCATAAAGAAAGCTGTAGCATCCTCTCTTTGAGATGTCAAAAGGCAGAAAATGACAGAACAGATGGGTAAGAGAAGAGGAAAGGTGAGGCAGAAGCTACCTCTGGGAGCTGGATGCTCTGCTGGGCACTCCCAGTTGTCACTCATTTGTCAGGGCTTAGCAACCTGCAGTTTGGGTGGGGACACTACGTGGTGCCTTGGTCACAGCCACCTGAGGTACATGAGCAA
>BOSO01004824.1:25197-69178 GCA_018403395.1 Gorsachius goisagi
GCCTCTGAAGCAAGATCTGTCGAAGCGCACTGATGGGAGACAGACACTTATGTTAAAAGGCGGCCGATGGGAATGTTCATTAATGGCAGGATTTTTTTCCAGGGAAGGCTGAAGGGGTGAGGGACCTTTGTTAAAGCAAGTGCATCTGTCAGTTCCAGCTGTCTAATGCATTAAAGTGCACCTGCGCACAGAAAAGAGCAACACGTGGCTGCTGCAGCAGTGTGCTAGCCTGCCTCAAGACATTCCCATCTGGGAATATGCCAAGAGCCAGGGGTGAACACAATGAGGTTTTTTTAGTTTTACACCACTGCTTCCCCAAGGCACTAGACTATAAAGAATGCCCAGAGTAGGGGGGGCTTTCCCAAGGCACGTGGCACTGGTGGATGGGGTAACCAGGGCTGACAACAAACTTGGGGTCTTAAAAAAGAAAGCTTGGAAAGCTTTCAGGTACCAATTGTCACAGAAACATTTTGCAACTGTGGAGAGAGCAATTTCTCTCTCTTCCCACAGAAGAGGTATTTCAGGATTTGGTCCTGATGTCCCTTCAATTTAAAAGATGGGACCATGAACACAAAGTTTTGTCTGGTGCCTGCAGGAATGTGTGTCCTGGCATTGATTCAGACACACTTTGTTATTGCTTCTGCTTTTCTCCAGATTACGTGTGATTTAGATTATACAGGAGGTTTTAGGCTTTTATCATGTTTTTCTTAATAAGGTCAGAAAAGGCTCTTTAAGATCGAGTCCAACTGTAAACCTAGCACTGCCATCCCACCACTAAACCATGTTCCTAAGCACCACATCTACCTGTCTCTTATATACCTCTGGGATGGGGACTCAACCACTTCCCCAGGCAGCCTCTTCCAGTGCTTGATAACCCTTTTAGGGGTTTTTTTTCCTAATGTCCAATTGAAACCTCCCCTGGTGCAATACTACTATCTGTTGGAGCATCCCACCATTTGGAAGTAATTTGAAATCAACTGAAAAATGCATAAAACAGGTAGAGATAAACACTCCAGACAAACCAGTGAACCCCTAGAGTCTCCTCCTGTCCTGCCTCTGCCAGGTGTGCGTTTGTGGCTGTTACTTGAGCAGTGAGGGAATTCCAACAGTGGATATGCCACATTCATCTGTGTCCACAAACACTGGTAGGAAACAGACAGTGATGCTCTACACCCTCTTCCCGCCCATAAAAATGCCTCCCTCCTTCACTGTAAACACAGATTTCATTGAGCAGTAGCCGGTGCTTGGTAACCAGTGTCCCAGCCCATTAGAAGCAAGAGTTGGAGCAGAACTAGGAATGAATGTGATGTCTAGATCTCCTGTTTTGAAGTCCTTGGTGATGTGTTTTGTTTGAGTGTGATGCTTGAGTCGGGGAAGATGGTGGTGGGCTAAAGCCATGTGGGCCTGCTTCATTGAAAAGTTTGGGTTGTCCTGGTTTTTCAGTCGATCCATTCAATTTCTAAGCTGCTGAAGAACGCAGATTCCTCCATTTCTTCTAACACAGTTTTAGATGTCGGTTCCCCAGGCTAGCAGTTTCCCTGGCCCTATAACTGTTGCCTGGTTCCCCTGGGGCTCTTGACCCATGGCTGGTACTAGGGGCTGTGTTTCACTGCACTCGGTTTTCTAGCTGGTAAAAATGACAGGGAAAGACAAGTTTCTGCAAGACAGACTTAGAGTGCATTAAATAAATATAAATTTTATTAAAAACACCCACATCTCAGCATTATCAGGAATGATATAATAATAAACAGCTTTCAAATAACCTGCATTACATTACAATACTTACAGTATTTATAACCATCCTCAGATTCTTTTTATAGACATACCAAACATTTCATGAAAATGAATGAAACTAAAGTAAAAAAAAGTAGAACATAAGCATAGAAAATGCACACAGAAGTTCATTTACCTTAGTGTCAAACTGCTAAAGTTTCCTACACAAGTTAACCACTAGCTTTAGAAGTGAACTTTATACCACTGTGCGTCAATCAAGATGAAAAATTCATTCAAGTAAAGTTGACACCACTCAGAAGCATCTTCAAGTATGGCTATAGTCAACCTGATAATCCTATACAAGCAATCTTATGTCTGCTTTGTCATTCGTTCCAACTGAGGCAGGGTTCTGTACACCAAAAATTACAGCTCGGGTATTTACAATACAAAACTGATTCACCATCTATAAGCTTCCTGCTCCTGCTGCCAGCAGTTTGGCAAATGACGGTGCACGGCATATTAACCAAACATCTACTATGGATTACATGAATAATATAGGACTTAAAAAAAAATCACCAAAAGATGAAGATTTATAATGTTTTAATTAATCTGACATATAACCATCATTAATCTTTCTTTTTAAAGGCGAAACTTTTGTTTCAATGCAGTGGGTAAAGTCACAGACTGAGAATTAAAAAGCAAAATTGCCATAATAAATATTTGACCATTAAACCCAAAGGCCTCCTTTGATTTACTTGAGTTGGGTTGTGATTCTGTTAGATAAAATTTCTTTCAACCAAACTTAATCTTACAGTATATTGCACAAGATATATCTGGGACATGGAGGTTTGTGTGTTTAGGGAAGCCCTTGTACAGACTGTACCTTTCTATATTTTACTTTATTCATTACAGTATCCAAGAAGCCTTGTTTAGAGAGTGACTTGAACAACTCTAGCAAACAGTCACTTGCCAAACCCCTGCCTTACATTTTTCCCTTTAATCAGCTCAGTGCATTCTACTTTCTTTTTGTTTATTCATCTGAAACAGGCAAAACATTCTAAATCTTTTAAACACTTTCATTACAATAAAAAGAGCTAACGAATTTACAAAATTAGTTTTAGTTACATCAATACATGTACAAGAAAAATTAGAGAAGGGATTCAAAAGAAAAGCATTAAATCCCTGAAAAAAAAACCCCAAAACAAAAAACCCAAGAATAATATATTTAACCTACAACAGCTTTACATACACACAGGTGACACGTTGGCATAGGAGAACATGAGCTGAAATATCCCTGAATTTTTAGAACCAAAAAAAAAAAAAAAGTTGAAGTTCAAGTTATACTTGCTAAAATGTCAAGTATTGAGAGTTTGTTTTGTTTTGTTTTTTTTTTTTTGTTTTGTTTTTTTCAAAGGCTATTGGGGAAAAAGATGGTATACAATATATAAACTTTCACACTCAGTTCAATATCCTATTGCCAAACTAGTGTTGAGGTATATGACAAGTAGGAACATCACTCAAACCTTTTAATGTATTTTTAGCTCACATTATGATATATTTGTAGCAGGCTGAGTAGCACCATGATGTGAATTCAGCTCAAAACCCAAATATATATAGATTTAATATTTTTACAGTACTAAAATACTAAAGCATTGCGTTAAAAAAAGTTTTGTTTACAATTTAATTTACTATACAACTCTCCTGCTTTTTTTTTTTAATAGAAATTAATGATTTAAAACCACCACAGCAAGCCAGCTGCCTATTTTTTTTTTTTCTATTTAATCAACGGAATCACACAGAACTAACCCTGTTTCATTCATCTTGTGTAGGCATCGGTCTGCTCAATCTTCCTGGAAAAGAGGACACTTGCACCGAGAAATGACTTACACCACAATGTACATAATTATCAACACAAAAGCAATCTGCCATTCAATAGTTGAAGAGCGTACAGATCTTTAAAAACAGCAGAAGCCCAAGCTAACTAGTTGTAGTCTGTTGCATGCTGCTAATTATTACCTGTGGTTAATATAAAATTCTTTCCTTAAAACTGTACATATTTGAGCAATGAACTTGTCATAATAATTGTAGAAAACAGTTTACAGTATAGCTGTGTGAGATGAGCACCAGAAAAAAATGTGTTTTGTGTACTAAAGTATTCCCTTATATCCAGTAAGCCCCATTTTTACCATAACTGACTGTATTAAAAATGGATATGTAGCCCACTAGCAGATGCACGGCTAAAACAAAAGTATTTAAAAGCTTTTATAGTTTAAAAAAATTATCTTTGCATTTTAAAATCAAAGTAAACTCTTTTTTTTTTTTTTTTTAATGTCTTAGTACCTTAGCATTGTTCAAGTTGCCAAGCTTAGGTAGACAAAGTGCTTTTGAAACACTATTTAAAAAAAAATATCTCTATATATAATTTTATTGTCCTTTTCTAGGACTTGACTGGATGAGCAAAATCCAGAGGTCTTTGTAATTCCCATATGTTAAAAAGTAAGCTTATTTTAACACCAGGTAAATTTAATACATACATGAATGAAAAGGTCCTCCCTGTTGTTGAAGAACGTTTGACTACATCATTGACATTTTGTTATAAAGGCATTAACTATTTGACTGTTAAAATAAAGACACCTTTCTCTTAGATAGCACCATGGTTTTAGAATATCCAAACAAATTCAGTGTTTTGCTGTCTATTCATTATGTTTTATACTTATTTACTTTGTTAAATAAAATCAAGAGACTAATAAGATTACAGTAAAAACTGCATGTTAAAAAGCCATAATTCCAGTATTTCAGTACATCAGAGATTCAGCACCAGATGTTACTTTAAGATTCCTGCAGTTGTAATACTACAGTATTATTTTTTTAGGGTTTTTTCTTTTTTTGCTCCTGTTCCATGACTATGCAAACTTGATGACATTAAAAGTGGCCACAGATGTGCAAAACTGTAAGAAAAAAAAAATCCATTTGCAGATTATCTCTTTCAGTAATGGAGCCAGTGTTTTCAAATGTAAATTGTGAAACACTTCTTTGTTTTTTTTTTTGTTTTGTTTTTGCATAGGATGCTTTGGTCTTGTTTCCTACGTGCCATCTGTGACCACTTAAAAATCAGTGGAAAATAAGTGCGCTAGTGAGTTTACCTCTTTTTGCTGGTGTGCTGAGGCTTTTTCCACTGACAAGTTTTGTAAAAACACTGTTTTCTTCTCCACCCTTGCCTTCCCCAAAACCTAAAGAACTACCCTACTGACAAGGTGTTTTTTCAAATGAGGTAACCAACAAAGGTGTGAAGTTAGATATATCGGTTGTAAGGCCCTGTAACCCGTGTAAAGGCATATGGAGATGTAGTTACTGTGGAGTCTGTGGTGACCGACAGTGTCCTTTGTGCAAGAGACTTGATGAAGCGGATGTACGTTGGCTCTGAGGGTTCATGTGGCTCAGCAGGCTCCCGCTTTCCTTTTTTGCCATAAGATTTCTGAGGCACGTAGTCTGGACCGTACTTTTCACATTCTTCTTCCTTCTCTCTTGCCTTCTCAGCCATCTTTGCCTCCCACAGAGCCAGACCGTGTTTTGGCTCATTCATACTCTTGTGCTGGTAAAAGACAAGGGATATTCTGGTGGGGTGGTTCCTGTTGGGATTTTTTAAGGGGGTCGTTGCGTGGAGCTCGCGTTTTGCACACTCTATGAGAATTGACCCATGAGATGGAGCAACTGCCACTCCTCCAATTTCTGGATCCAGAAAACTCTGCTCACTATCTGACCAGACTTCATCAGGATCCTCTGCTTTTTCTGGATTCAGCACATCTGTTTTATCTAAACCACCCTGGGGAGTAGTCCTGTCATGGTTTTGACCTGAAAGCATGTTAGACAAACCATTAACTGCATGTGAAATCATTTCACTATCTTTATTTTGGAGATGCAGTGAATTAGGAGGACCACTGAACATACTTGGAGCAGAATGGTAGTCGTGTGCTAAATGTGGAGGGGGCTGCACGTGATGGTGTTCACTGGTTTTACTCATGGAGGCATAATCCATGCTCGGATTACTCAGATTAGATTTTAACCTTGAGGCAACCTCCATAAAATGGCTGTCAGCCTCATGGGTGGAGTAAGAGGAAAAAGACCCTACGTGGTGTACATTTGGTCTAATGGTGCAATTACTGAAGGAGTCTACCTGCATATTTTGGTTTCCATAATTCAAGTACTTGGGACCAAAACTGTGATTATTCCCAAACCTATGCTGGTATAATGTTTGAATGGGTGGTAGACTGAGTTTAGACATATGGTCTTGGTTCTGGCAACTATATAAGTCCACGTGCTGATGCTGGGAAGGGTAAGAGCCCAAGTAAGAAGAGCAGTTGTCCATAGGTATGTTTCCATTGCATTGGTAGGGTGGATATTGGTTATTTTGACTTAATGATCCTGAATAAGGGTTCATGGGACTGGAAGAATTCAAATAAGACCCCGCAGGCTGTGATGAGCTTGTATAAAGATTCATGGGACTGGACCCTCCATAGGGATCTGAAGTGTATGAAGAGCTTGGATAAGCGTTGGCTGGATTAGGCAACCTTACATACAGATTTGCAGAACCTGAACCCGAGTAAGAGTTAATAGGATTTGACTGAGGGTTGTTAGGGAGAGTGCGCTGTGGATGCTGCTGCTGCTGTTGTTGTGTGGCTGGTCCTGAAAGACGTAAAAGATCTGTAGATGTGAAAAGAAAAAAAAACACACAACAAACAATCTTTTTTTTTTAAAAAGAAAAAACCCAACAAACTACATACTTTATAGGCTTTCCATGATACATATCTATGAAATTTCTAAGAAAAGTATATCATATGGTAAGTTAACAGAGGTTCCCTTTCTTGTATCTCAAATACCATCCTTTAATAAGCTGAATAAATACTAAGGCTACTCATCCATTTTGGCATGTATCCAGTGAGATCAGATGCTAGTGGCAATGGGGAAAAAGAGGACAGTGCAATCTGTTCAGAGGCACATGCACAAAATCCAAAGAGTTGAATCATCATTTAAGTAGCCCATGAAATGGAGCATCAAAGTGCTCCCAAACAGCCATGCACAAGGTGACCTTTTCCCCAAGAATAAATAATTCTTCTCATCTATATTAATAGAACTGTCTCAAAAAAAATGTCACTAGCTTTATGTAAAAAACCAACGGTGACATTCACTGATAGAACAGTTCAGTAACGAGTGAGATTAACTGAAGACATAAGAGCAAAACCATCATTCGTTAAAGCGAAATGGCATTGTTTAATGGTTACAGCCCTAGCCTGTGTCATGGGACAGCTGACTTCTATTCATAGGTATTTCAGTGACCTTGGACGTATCGCTTTTTTCCTCCCTGAGAAAGTTGCTGTAAGGATAAAATAGTCACGATGAACTCCTTTGCTCAGGGCTCTCAAATCTACTGATGAAAACTGCCAGGGATTGATTGTTAAGCGGATTTTTAAACTCTTACTCCACTATGGAAAAACCTGCTCTGCTTTTGGTCTTGAAGCAGAGAGTAGAAATAGTGGTAAAGAGGTTAGGCTTGAATCCCCTCAGATTAGGAGGTTCTCTGTAACAGTGGCAGACAGCGAGTGATGTGTAGATCATTCTTTGGCAGCAGCATCACACACCTCTCTCATGCTTCCAGCACTACCAGCCTTTTAACGGTACTCTACAGTGCGCTGGATGACAAGCAGAGCTTGCAAAAGCCTCGGATTTCTACAGGTGTTAACTATCCAACAATAAAAGATTTCTCATACAACTTTTTTTCCCCTTTTCCAGAGTTGACCACAATTTGGCACTCTAGTATTTACAAATATACAATATTGATATATACTTCCAAGAATTCTCCTTCCCTTTTACTTTAAAATGTTCTGGGGCTGAGAGTAATGGTTTTCTTGAGACTCATTATAAATGGCCCTGATTCCTAGGAAGCTTACCACTGTTGATAAAGATCCCGATCAGACTCGTGGGTTTACCTGCTAGCTGCTTTGCATGACCTGCCGCCTCAGAGTTGCCTTGCTTGTTGCGTGCTGCAGCAGACTTATCTCTTTCAGCTTTGCTAGACCCATTCTCCAAGGAGGAAAGCTTTTCTGCAGCTGCTTTCTTTGCTTCTAGCTTCCTTTGCCGACACGTCTTAACGGGCTCTGCTAACATCCTTACTTTTCGGCGAAAGGAGGTAAGGACCTGGATACTGCCATTCCTCTTCTTCTCCTCCTGGCCTTCAGTGCTTCCAAACTCATCCACATCAGAGACTTTGTATAATGGGAGCACGTGGAGTTGCTCGTCTTCTGGTGTTTGGCCAATTTCACGATTGTCTTCTCTAGTTAGTGTGCAAACCTGCCAGAAAGATGCGTTAGAGTAACTCTCTCAAACCAGCCTGAGATGAAGCCATCTGAAATACTAAGCCTGTGCATTGCCCTGCCAATACCTTGTCCTGCCACTGTCGGCATTGGCATCTGGCAAGCTATTTGTAAACTGTAAGTTTCTGTGCGATTTATGCATATCACAACAAGCCTGCAATTTCATTTCTTCCATTGCTGTTGGATAGTGTTAATATAAACAGAAGGCGGGGGGGTGTGTCTGTATATATATCTCTATTTCTTGTACTTGTGCTGAAACGAACAGTATAGTTAGGGATTGCCCTAATGTGAAATAAATTCGGTGATCCGTTGTACAGTGGCCAGGGAGCTAAAACTGTGGAACCTGGGACTTTGTACTCACCTGAAGATTTTTTTCACTATGGTACGTTAGCTAGCTACCTATTAGAAACAGTGTGCAATGTAACATACTGCCATTGTATTTCACACCCCCTTACAATGGCAACTTCCAGGACTTCTCAAAGGAGCAAGTCACTGTAATGTTAATAATAATATTTAAGGAAGTGACTGTTGTGTCATGCAGCATGCTCATTGTGTTAGCTCCAGCTAAAACCTACTGAGAGGATCTCAGTGGAAAAAAAGATGCTGATACAAACAAATTTTGTAGCAAAATCACAGCATCAGCCAGTTTTAGGAAGAAAGCTCAGCTAGAAAGATATATTGCATGGGTGGTGGCTGACTTGTCAATTAAGTCAGACGTGGGAAACAGGAAAAAATTAGTTTGTATTAAAAAAGTAGATATTCTCTTTCGTCGTAATAAGAGCTGCACTGTGAATCTAGGTAGTTGCTTCAAATTACGACCATGATGATTATTCAGAACTGAAGATTGTTCTTTCTCACATTTACCCCAACTGTATTGTCACAGAGAGAGTAGTCAGGGGACAGAAATAATCCAATACGCATTGAAAACCAGCTTGTTTTTCTGGTATCTTCTACAGAACCTTTGCTGTACATGCCAGAGATCAGAACTGAAGAGTAAAGGGCATGGGTACAATACAAAGGATGGCAAGGCTTGCAGACTTTCTGCTTGCCTCAAGCAGGAATGAAATCCACAACTTCCAAAACTCTCCTAGAAAGAAGTTATTTGTTTCCATTTTTATTTTATTAGAAGATATAATCCAAAGTTGCTAAGAAAAAAGCATTTCAAGAGGACAAATATAAACCATTTTGTGCCAGGAACGCTGAAACAGGCGTTTCAGCCCTGCTGGGACCTTCTTTCCATTGTTGCCACAGTTTCGCTTTTACCACTTCTATATTAAACCTTTCTTTAACACACTGTAAGTCTCATTCATTTGAATGAAAAATTATGCTGGGGGTAGTAAGTTAGCTCAATTACTGCTTAATGTTTCTTTTTTTAGCAATCTGCGTTATGCAAGTATAGATTTAAACAGACGGGAGATAATGAATGAATTATATAGGTGAAATTAGTGCTGGAGTAAGGAGGCTATAGGCATCACGGACTTACCAGTGTACTCCCATTCTGCATATTGTGCAAGTCTCTGTGAGCGTGAGCGCAAAAATCCAGGCAGGCAGTGACCCCTGAGAATGGGCGACCTTCTTTTAAACCCAGGCGACACTCAGGTGCTCTGTGTTCATACTCGATCTGGAAAGAGATGACAGGTATCACTGCAACTGCGCTGGGTGCTCCGCTGCACGGAATTAGCACTGAATGCTCTGCCATGACAACAGGCAAGTCTCCTAATGTCTTGGAGGGGTAACTTGCAGATCTTGAAGGCAAATAAAATTGAGCAATTTAATGGCAATTTTGTACCTGTACTTCATTCCCTGTTACCTTTGGTGGGATTGTGAAATTGGCCAGTAATACTTTTCCTTGCATATTACTTTTGATTTTTTGGCAGTGGTTGGTGTTTTTACATGACAAATGCAGTGCATGGTTTCAGTGTCTGGCACAATAATAGTGATATGTTTGCGTAGACTGGAAATACACCAAGCTATTAAGGGAAAATGGTTTTAGAAAACTGACTTCAGAATGACTTCATGAAAAATAATAATTTGCTTTTTGATTTGTAATATTTTGGCACACTAAACGTATATTTCATTAGCTTAAGTACAACTCTAGCCCCTGACCAAGAAGAGAGATAATTCAGTCAAGACAGTACTTTCTACCCATGCACTCATTATTAAGGAGCTTTACAAAGAGTTGATAATGCAAAAATAAACCTTACACAGAAAGAAAGGATTTTGTAATGAAGATCAAGCTTTAGACAAATAATGGTTTCAAATTTAATTTAGAAAATTAAAAATGAAACCATGTTTGTAAAATGGTTTGCTGAAATTCCTGAACCTTTCAAGTGAATGCAAAAAAATCTACCCTTAATGGAACTTAATGGATCCCATTTTAAGTTAAGGTGAGATTAGAAGTTTTGCCAAGTCTTGATCCAAGATGACTAAAAACACGTCTCGTTTGCTCACAGACCTGTATTTTTTAAATTTGGAATATTTACTTCCCTGGAATCTGAAAATAAAAGCAGAACAAAACTTGAAACATGTAAACTCTGGAATTAAACGAAAGTGATCTGAAACGTTAGCCAGACTATAATTGTCTGATTAAAGTATACTGGTGCAACTGTTCTCCAAGATGTTCTGTTGGGTCCCGTTGGAAAACCAGACCCTTTCCAATTCTCAGTTTTAATCCAGTAGCAATACAGACTTGGATTAGAATAAATCTGGGAATTTGGAATTTCTTTCAGGATTCAAAGGGAGATTGGTTTAGGGCTTTTTGGTTTTAGAACCTTTTACAATACCAGGTCTTGATCATCTCTCTTTAAAGCCACTGACAGTAGCTTGATCGGTGTTTCCCCACAAGTACAAGGTCTGCATGAAACTCCTGGAATAGGCCAGGCTATACACATGCCTTATTACGCAAGGTAAAAATTGAAACTTGTAAAAGCATGTATTTTCAACAAGTGTTGGGCAGGATGACGGCTTATGTGGAGAAAAGGTCTTCTGCAAATTTTTGTGGGAAAAGAAAAGCAGCCCAAACAAAGAACCATTTTATTGTTCATCGCCCCCTCATCTTTTCTTCTTCCTCTTCCTTTCTTCTCTTGCAGAACATCTCTCAGATACTTGGGCAGATAACCACAGCTAGTGGGCACATGGCCACAGTTTCCGCCATAATAAGTCTCCAAACATTATCTGATCAGGTAAGTGAAATTGAGGAACCCTGTCTAGTTGCTACTAAGTATGCAGTATGGGAGTGAGTTTTATGGCAAATAAAAATGGGACAGTTTTGTGTAGTTTAGTGTTTCCATTACAGTTGAAAATGTTGAAATCTGTCTTGTGCTGGTTGCTACAACATAATGCTGTCAACAGGAAAGAAAGATGATGTTATATTTTGCAGTTATGCTGATAGTTTGGAGACTGTAGATTCTGTGCGCGTTTGTAAAGGTAGTGAACCCATGCAATGAATATGAAGGCCAACAGTTACGCGTTTGCAAGGGGTACGTTGTCAAATTTTGATACAAATGCCTGAAAGACGTTTGGTAAAGGAATGCAGCTGAGAGACAGCTACAACTGGGAACCTCATAAAAGCTCTTGATGTGCTAGTATCTGTGAACACCGCTTCACAGAAAAAATGTGCACCTACAATCCCCTTGTGCAAGAAGGCTGGTGCAGGCACTTGTGTGAGCATGTGGGTCTGAGTGTGTTCAAATACGCAACTTTGCTTTAAAAGAATGCTTGTAATGGCTCTTTTGGTGAAAACTAAATTCATCTGCCGCTTGAGAGCAGAACTGAAACTGTGACTTCAGGACTTAAGTGCAATATGATAACACTGCCTTCTGTCGCTGTTGCCAATCTCACACCATCTTCATGGCTGTTTTGCTAGTTTAGCTGGTGAATCATGCTAAATCCAGAAATTTGTGTTGTAGAGCTGAAGAGTTCTGCTCAAGTGTGAAGTAATTTTATTGTGTCAATGTAGGTGAAAAGATTAGTTCTGTTTAGCAAACTAAATTCTCCTAGTTTTACTTCTGAAAGCATTTTAAGCGGAAATGTTTGCTTCCATCTGTCTTTACCCAATGTTAAAGGAGGTTTGGTGCAGGCTTGAAGCATTGGGAAATGTGATAAAAATCAGGTTATTTGCATGACTGCTCTGATTCCTTTTTTTTCCCCCAGCATACCTGGTTGTTGTATGCATCAGGTGCAAGCTTCTTGTAGGTAGGGGCCATCAGGGTTGACAGGTTCTGCAAATTGGATTCTAGTTTTTCTTCCTGTTAGGAGATGAAATAGAGTTTGATGACATTTCCATACCGTATGTATGGAACCTAAGAAGTTAGGGTCTTTACACTGAGAGTTGTGTAAAGGCCTTAGACCACTGTCATTCTTGTTTAGACAATAACTCTTGTGAATCTCCTTTTATTGTTTCACAGCCTTTAAAGTAATGGAGTAGTAGTGTAGTGTGATCTTTGCAAGAAGACATCACATACTATAATCTTCAGAAAAGCTTGAGAGAAGTATTATCTGAATGGTCCATCGAGTAAATCTGGCTGATTTAAGGGTTTTGCACATTGCAATGACAGCACTTCAACACATGGAAATATCTTTTCATGCAGCAATTTAAAATTATTTAAATACTTCAGACTTCAAAAAGTTCCCAATTCTTAAGTACTAAAGAATTGTGGACATGTCCAGTAGCTGGTGATACAGAATGACCTAACTTCCTTTTTTTCTATAAGGAGACGTACACGCTCTCAAAATAAAGGGCTCTTTAAAAATTAAGTACTCTAACATACTGCAGAGCTGTTCCCCATCCTCTCAGGGTGAGAATCTCAAATTCAAAACCTCACTTATATGAGGCACTTGTTTTTAATTTCAAGTACGTAAAGAACAGTGGCATACTGGAGTGGTATACTTGTTTTTAGGAGTTTATATATTTTAGGAATGCGTCAAGAGCTGTGAAAAACCTATGGGCTTAAGACACGTGTTTGGTGCATTAAAAGTTTCTATCTCCTCCTATGGGACTACATCCTAGTTTGGGACTCCAAAATGACATTATAAAATTGTCAAAAATACCTTGCTGTGACCTCATGGCTGCTGCCAGAACTTGCAGCTTTTGTGTGGCCTGTAGGTTACCATTTGTAAGTGTTACTTCTAGTTTTTACTGCTGAGGATCCTATTTGTGTTGTTTATAAATTGTCTTGTGCTATGGGACCCAGCCCCTGGATGCATGCCTTGGCTGCCCCAGACTTTGTGTGAGAATGAGACTGGAGGGTAAAACCATCTTCCCTGCTCAGCTCTGGCTTCCATGGGAGGTAAATCCAGGAATGCAAGTTGGAAGAGTGCCCTGGTGGGCTCTGGCCAGGTATCCAGCTTAGAAAATTTATCTGGTTTAGGATTGCAGGCTATGATAAAGAAGGCTTTGTGCCACAGCATGACTGAAGGAGAGCTATTCTGTAGTTCTTGGGGCTGTAGAAGAGCAGTGGGAAGGAAAAACTGCATGTTATGATGAGATTCTAAATAGTGTGCTATTGTCAGCAGTCATAGGATGCAGAAGTACCTGGCACTTTGATCACATGAAAGAAATGGTCAGATTTGTGTGAGACACCAGAATACAGTGAAAGCTGTGGACCTATGTGTCAGTACGCAAGCAAGGGACTAAATTCACACATGATTGCCAAAAAAACAGACTGGGCCATTGGAGCTTGCCAGACACATGACTAGCTGGAGGTGTCCAGGAGTTGCTGCAGTCATAACTGCAAAGGTCTTGTGCCCAGGCTAAGGTCAATGGTGTGGTGTTTTTGTTGTTTTTTTTTTTTTTTTTATTACTGTGACTCATTTTAAACAGTTGTCAGTTTGCTGTAACACAGAGCCCAGTCTGGAAACATTCGGTGGGGCAGGGCTGTATGTAGAACGAGTCTTTCTATCCTCTTCTTCCTATTGTCATCTCAGTTTCATCATGTTTGTCTCCATGCAGTCTGCTCTGGTTCCCAGTTGCAATGTTATGTGCCTTCAGTTGGTAAACTTTCCGCTCTCCCACTGGGGAATGCCCAATTGCAGGCCTAATACAGCCACAATTATTCAGGCCATGCCCTCTCCTCTAATTGTGAAAGCCTGCAAACATGGTTTCAAGTCTCAGGGCTTTTACCAGCTGTCAGAATTTGGACAGTGAATTCAGCTGGCTCAGTGACTGGAATCAATCAGTTTTGACTGGCAGTTATTTAATTACCCTACATGTATGCCATTCAGGCAAGGCTCCGGCCCCTTGTCTCTTGTACTGTATCTCTATTTGCAGAGTGACAGAAAACATTTCCTTTGCAAATGAGGCTCACTTTAGAAATGGACACCAACCTCTTTTGGGTCATCCCCCATCAGCTTAAACTTTCTTGGAATCTTGCTTCTGGCAAACTTACAACCATTGTAGTACATGCTCCAGGAGCAACCAAAGGAAAATGAAGCACCACAAGTTTCAGGGTCCAGCCCTTGACATGCGCAAGTCCGTCTAAAAAATAAGAGAATAAGGCTGTTAGCAGCAAGCAGGTCACCCCGGGGTGCTCCCGCAGTGGGTGTCGGCCTTCTGCCAGCTCTCTGGGGAATCACTGGTCTTGGATCAGCTTCCATCAGTAAATAATGAAGAAAGGAAAGAGGAAGGCAAATGCGTTGTAACAGAAGAATTTATCAGAGTGAATAATTTCATGGTTGCAAGGCAAGGCCTATGGGGTTTCTACAGTTCCATGAGAAACCTGGCTTTGCTCAGAAGAGGCTATGTTTGCGTGCTGTCTTGCGAGGTAGTGATATTCATGGTACCTGAAAGGGGCATGTGCTGACGGCACTGCAAGAATGTGGGAGCCCTGTGACAGGGGCTAAGCAATAATTCCTGAAATATGACTCTACCCATGAAGCCAAAGTAACATACAGCAATAGCTATGTTAATTTTGGTCTAATTGTTCTTTGCTATCAGAAAGGCATGGGAAAATGATATAGTGCAATTTCTTTAGAATCAGGCTAGCTTCTGCAGGCTTACAGTATGACTTAGTGCATCTAGTTTTTATTTCAAAGCTGAGGTGTCCGCTGTCCTGGGCCCTGCTGAGATCTCTTCCTTTAAATATACCGAGATGCTTCACAACTCTGGGCAGATGTTTTTCCGTGACTTACGAGAACGTTTACTTTGCTTTTCTCACAAGGTTTGTGGGTTTTCAAACTGCGTGAAATAGTTGGAAAGGTTATGCATATTTCAGGGTGATAGCACGAGTGGAGGTGCCAGGTCCGAGGTTGTAAATTTGGCAAGCATATACTTTGTTCCACTTACTCTTCGTTCAGGGCGCACCGCCGGTTCGTGAGCGTGCCGTACTTCCTCAGGGTGTCAGTGAGTTCAGAGTAGAGCTTGTCAGCCAGGCTTGTTGGGATTCCCTCCCAGACCAGGATGAGAATCACAATCACAGCCGTCTCGCACGTGTGGCCCGCTCGCTCGCGCACCAAGCAGAGTAGCTTTTCTTCCTGACTGCTTCTGCGGACTACCTGCATGCACAGCAACACACACCCCCGGAGCCCCAACACAAACAATGCGTTTCTTAATGTGAAGAACAAGAGAATAGGAAATGTCAGCATTAGTGCGTGGGGGGGAGGTTAGTTCTACTTCCATCTTCCTGTTTGTTTCTGGCAACTCGGTCCATTTTTCTCATTTAGTGATACGGGCCAGGGCTACCCTTTCTGTTTAGTGAAGCTGACTCTAAGAGGCTAAGCTTGACTGATGGCATGGAAAGCCATGGTGGTGGAAACCAGCCTTGTAAGGGTATTCCCCGTGCTGATTCAGCAGGAACATTCTCCTGAATCTGCGCTATGGTACAAGTGGCCCAGTTTGATCAGTGGGCAAAAGGAAGTGAGCAGCGAGATGCCTCCCTGCACAGAGCTGGGTAGTGGATACCTGTGCTTAGGGCAGGAGCCATGTGGGGAAAGACAGGCAGCTAAGGAAAGGACTAAACTGGACATGGGAGCTTTTTCCCTTTCCCTCCCAAACCGAAGCAGCTAAACTTGTAATCAGCCACTCAGTTTTGTGACCTGCCCTTACTACATGCAAACATCACAGCAATGTGAGGAAAGCAGTAGATGTTCAAATAAAAGAGAGTCCTTGCTTCGCCCTGCTTGTGCTACTGTGGGAATTTCTGAAAAAAAGGTGCAGTCTGGCAAGCATAAAGACTATAATCATGTATTGGTTTTTCCTTACCCCGTTTTCCCCAGCCTACCCAAACCCCTCAGTAATTTGTGCCAAAGTATGGCGATGTTTGCTAAGAGGGTGTCCCAATGCCACTCTTGAACTGGGAGGGCATTTTAAAAGCATCATGGTGGTGCACTTACTGGACTTATTTGTAAGCTAAAATTAAACAGTGATGAGAATGTCTGGTGTTGCGAATCTTAAACCTAAGCAAGCTGCCTTCCTTTAAGCCAAATTTTATTTGTGCTGTTCTCCATGCAACAAGTAAATGGAATGTGAGAGACAGGGGTGGGAGCAGGCTACAGCCATCCTGTGGTACTGCTGCCGTTGAGCTATTTTAAGTTCCACAGTGTCAACTAACAGAAGGACGTGTCACTGCTGTCTGCTTACATGAACCATCATACTGAACTCGATTAGTCTTAACATTTGTGTACATGACTTACCCATTTAGCTATTGGACATCCTTGAGAACTTTTGCCTTCTTTCCCAGTGTAGACAACCCTCTCAATCCTTATAGCTTTGCCCTTCTGTCCAAATCTTAAACAAATAAAAATATGTACAGTAAGCAGATTCATTTGGTTCTGTGTGAACACTGAAAAGATGGAGCATATTTGCCAGTCTTATCTTAAAAAATAAACACTATGAATTACAGGGAGGGATGTGCAATGTGGTTTATCTTGCTGATTTTATTATAGCGTTGCATTGATATGTTGAGAGGCAAATGTCTTTAATGCATCATGGATGAGTAAAAATTATCCATATCGCATTAATACTCCCAAACCTTTAAACTGTTTCTATACAGAATTTGTTATAGATGACATTTTGAAAAGTGGACTTGAAGTCTCTCTATTTTGGGGAGGAATTTTACATTTTTCTTTAATTTCTGGGTTAAACTTGAAGTTATTACTCTGAATTGTATATAATTAAGTTGTCATGGAACAGCTAGCGTGCACTAGTCTATTAATTTTCTGTGCTTGTTTCTGGCTTAGATACAGTGTGAATCAGTTAAGTCATGATTAATTTGCATCATATCTATTTCCTTTACTTTATCAGCCACTCAGAAATTGTTACTTATTTACTTCTGCCTGACTTCTATACTGAATTAGGATCATAAGGTGTCCTCAAAGGATGCCCTTTGTGTGTGTCTTTTTGCGACCGAGGTGGGCAAGCTTGGCTATTGTTGAAGCATTTAATCAAGGTGATTATGGCGCCCAGGCAGAATCTAGCCCCACATGCAAGTACTGCTGTTACCCAGAGCAAATGGGATTTGCTTCCCACATCCTCTGATGGACCAGGTGGAAATATGCAGCAAATGCTAAGTGAAGCAAATCTTCAATTAATAAAAAGCATCAGACCTGTTATGACATTTCTAGGGATGTTCTTTGGCCAGGCCTCTCCCCAGGCTGCTGCAGTTGGGGGGGGATGTCCACTTAGAGCCCACCAGGTCTCAGGTGGGGTCATGTGTTAGAAACCTCAGTGTCTGCAACATTACAGATCCAGCTACTGTGTTGCCTCGGCTGCCTTTTGGGGACTGGGCAAAGGGAGTTTCCATCACCGTTTCTTGAATTCTGCCGCTCTCATTGCCTTTTTTTTAATAACCAAGTGTGGGTACTAAATCACAATCTCCTTGTTCTTTGCCTGTTACCTATAGAGCAATCAAGATAGTTCCTTCCTGTTATGCAGTCATTTAATGATGCCTTGAGAACTTTTGAACTTTCATCCCTCTTGTTTTTGCACTAAAATCTTGGTGACATATTTAAGGGCAAATATTTGTATTTAAACTTCTGTCCTGTAAAGGAAATGAAAAATGCTTATTTTTAGATGTGATCTCATTGTGAAATTTCAGTGTCACAGGAAATTATACAAATAAAATCAAGTCGTAGTACACGTGTTCGGCAGGCAACTGTTAGGTCACTTTTTCCTACTTGGGCTTGGATGTTAGTACACATTTGTTTCTTTAATTAACCATGTTAAAAAACCCCCATTTTTAAATCTTAACATTTTCTATCAATTTGCTAAAGTGGATTGCAAGACAACTGTGTGGATGCCGCTACAGAAGTATGTTGTACATTACACACTGGAAATGAAATGGACTTTGTCTCAAATCTTTTCAACTGTCACAAAGGAATTTGTGCCTGATGTTTGTCATGTTTGCTTTCAGGCCAAAGCTGATTGGCTTTAAAACCAGAGCAAAACTCACTGAGCATAAAGTAGGGATTGGGAGAAGGAAGAGGTAAAATGTATGTATCCACCATGGATTCTGCAAGAAACTTGCTCTGGTATAGCTTAAATATTAACTGCAAGTCTAAATCCAAATCCTGGTTTGTTTGGCAGTGCTGATACCTTAAAAGTCAATCCATATTTATGGGAAGCCAGTTTAAGAGTGCTTCAGTTATGATTAGTGTCACCAACTGCACACATGTGCTTGAGAGTATCTTTATAGTTAAGTGCTTTTTTTACTTCAGGATACAAAATTAACTAACAAGGAGGAGTTCTGGAGTTCTTCAATCAGGGAATCGCACAGTTCATACCATATGAACAGTTGAAAACTAGCCATTGTTCAAGTGGCTGCTGCTATACTCTGCTGAACCTGGCTGAGTAGATGCATGTTATCTATAATCTCTCAGGATTTCCTTCTGCCAACATGAAATGAAATTAAATGCAAAAAAAAAAAAAGGAAAAAAAAAAAAAGAATGTGAAGTCAATATTAAGGATGAAAAATTACATTCCAAAGTAAAGAAATGAAAAAAGTTTCATCTCTAATAATTGACATCATGACATGAATGAATTCCCTCTTTTATTTATTATTTGTAAATACTAAAGAATTAACCAGTCAGTGAGAGCTCTGGAGATAAAAAGTTATAAGCAGCTTCTCGGGAGGTCAGTGTTTGCTCCCCATTTGCAGGAAGAAGCTGATTTACATAGTTTACATGCATTTGAGCTGCTCACAAAGCTGAAAACAAGTATTTGGGGCAAGCCCTGCACAGGAGTCATAGGGAAGGAGGTGCTAAGAAAGAGAAAGGACCTTAGGACTTAGAGGTAATCCAAAGGGTTCAATATGCCCTCAGTGGCCCACAGTTGTGCAGCGATGAGCACAAGCTAAGAGACCTTGCTAGGAAATGGTGCTCCTTAGCTCAGACACAGCACTGCAATAATGCCCATTTGCTTTTGGTTCTGCAACTAGCTGGAGCTTCCTTGCAGTTCTGGTATCCAGATTTTTAAGGTATTAACAAATCAAATTCCCATCTGTCTGTGACTTACTGGGGAGTTTTTTGTTTGCTTGTTTGTTCAGAGGGAAACTGAATTCTCAGACACCTCTCAAAATCTGGTCATTAATGTCTATGCACGCCAAAAGCTACAAGTAATACAGAATTCACAGTGTAGAAGTCACTTTTGTGACAGTTTTTAATTTAAATACTTTATAAAGGCTGGTGGGTTTTGCACTTACACATATTTTTAATTAGCACAGATCATGTATCCATTCTGTGCCATTCAAAATTCCTGGTCTGGTATCTTTGATATAATAAATATATCACGGGATGCAACCATGATACAGGGATTGTCTGCAACCAAGACAAGGCTGGTTTTGTGCAATACTCTGAGGAAGGGGGATGTTTTTTCACAAAACTACTTAACGATTCTTGGGCTGAAATCCTACCCAACAACTTTGTGGCACTCCTTTGGATGCGACCGAGTTAGACTTAGCCCTTTAGGGTTGTACTATATACTTAGTAATTTGGCGGGTTGGGGGGAGCAGCAGCTAATTTTGGAGTTTGGTACTCTGCTCTTCGTTTTCCTTCTACCTTGGCATTCTCCTACCCAGAGGGAACACCAGGTCCATGCCTGCTTTTGCAGCCTTTGCCAACTGTCTTGCTTGGCAGGCTGGTGAATGCTTGTTCCTGCTTGGGTTTGCTGGCATCTGTCTCAAAGTGTGCAGCCTGTGCCAGCCAGCAGACTATTAGCCTTGTCAAATATTGTGACTCTCTAGTGAATAGCACAGTGCGTAATGTTGGCAACACTGGAGTAGCTAAGCCTACAAGTAATTACTTGATTTGCAATTGTTTATTTCTTTATGTGCAAAAGCTGGAAAAATTCTGACATCCACAAAAGGATAAACGTTAATCTGCCCTGTGCCTTTGCACTAATTACCTTTCTTCCATGATTTCTCTAATAGCTGCCACATTAGGACCGGCTCCTAGATGGGTATAGAAAGGACCTTCATCTTTTTCAATAATTTGCTCTGTTTAAAACAAAATAAAGGTTATTACTTCGAAGCTTAATTCTTTAATGTAAAAAACCACATTGCAAAGCTTACATCTAGCTTGTATAGAATACTGCTATATGGGTCTGGGGTCAGAGTTTTCAAACACTTATGTCTAAAGTATGCCCACGCAATTTGTACAAAACATGCAAAGCATGTGGCTAATCCTGCAAATAGCCATGATATGGACTGTGTGCCTTTTGCTAGTACAAACAGTTGTTACACATCTCGGGCTCTACACTGAAATTCAAAAGGCATTTTCCTGTTATCACCAAACAACTGTTTCTCCCTCTCCCATTTCCTCCTCTCCCAGTATCTAGAAAGGAGGATAAATGGGATAACAGTGGTAAATATTGACGTTAGTGAGCTGTACAGTACTTGTTTTTCAGCAGACATGTCAAAGTGTAGGAACCTACAGCTTGAGAAAGTGGCCAGTAAGGTTACATAGAGAATTTCTGTCACCCACGGAAAGACTCTGTGAAATGAAAAAAAGCAAGTTTGCTGAAAGAAATCCTGCACAAGGCTCAGTCAAAATCCTTATATGCTAAGAATGTGGCTTCAGTTTTCTGTGTGTAGGTAGGACCATGTCAGCATTCACAATATATGCTGTATGATTGGTTTGGTACCAGGAGGCGGGCTCCAGCAGTGAGAAAGAAACGGCCAGGCTCTGCTTGGGTTCAGGAGGAGGCGGCGGAGCTGTGCTGACTTGTCAGAGGGCTGACTCTATGCTTTCTGCCAAGCTAACTCCAAAGGCTGGACGGGGTGATGCTGCTTTTGATGTACAGCCTCCGGAAGCATGATGAAGGCATGCTATAAACCTGAACGTGTCAATGGGGGAATGGTTTAATTTAATTTTCCTAAGGACGAGTATTGGTAGGAAAGAGTAATAAACCCTATCAATTACGCTGTGGCACTGGGCCCTTCAAAGAGGACAGGAACTAAGTTTCATGCTCCTTTATTTCCTAGAGGATCTGCTAAGACCGAAGAATTAAAATGCAAGTGGAGAATAAGCTGTTTTGCTTAGTTAGCAGTTGCAGTACTGGCTAAAAAAATAGAATAATGAAATGATTGCCAGAAAAAACTTGTGCCAATGACGTTGGAGAAACGGTCTCAAGAAAAAAACCCAAACAACTTAAGCGTTTTCAAAAAACCCTACAGTTCATAGGTTGTTTCTTATAAAACAGCAAGGAACTGGCTTCTAGTTTTTCTTCTTGGGAGCTTTGGAAATCTACTACCTCCTCTTTTTGTTCCCATGGATCATCTCCAAGATATAGCCCCAAGCGTTTGAAAAGCAAAAACATCCATTTGGCCGTTTCGGAGGAGCATGGGTTCAACTTTCCTCTTTCATAGTTGGTATGAAATCCCAGTAAGTGAAACTATAACAAGGATTTTTTTATTGTTGTTTTTTTTTTTTATTTTTGGTGCTGAACCTTTTGTCTCAGCCTGAGTAGTTTATCCAGTAGAGTCTGAAAGTGCCTGTTAGACCTGGCTATGTGCAGTGTCAGTGCTGTATCAAAGCTTGGGCTATGGGGCCACGCCTGTCACTCTACTGTGCTTCCCTCTGCCCTGTTCTTCCAGCTTTTGGAGATTGGGTATGCCATGAGGAAACAGCAAGGGTCCCCCTCGCTGCTTTCTTGGTGCTGCTCGCATAGCTTTGCTAAGAAACTCCTGATGTCTTTAGCCTTGCAGGAGAGAACTGTGTGACAGGGAGGATAAACTCTTGCAACAAGTGAGGAATAATCTGTCATCCCTTCTTTGCTTAGGCTTTACTGAGGGAAACTTCAGCAATTTCACTCTTAGAGCAAAAAGTGGTGTAAGGATCTCCAAGTTTTGGACCAAGGACATATTTTATAAATACTGTATCTAACCTTGACGAATAAATTAGTTTATGAAGTTATGACCTACTTTTTATCAGCATGTTATCTTTACATGTCTGCTGCTCAAGGAGAACGGGTGTGAGGCTATTGCCATAAGCTACTGGCTACTGGCCATAAGCATTCTGACTGGAAAAAGCAAAGAGGTAATTGCTTTATGAAATATTGAGAAAGGGCCTGTCTGTAGGGTTGGATAAGTGGAGTAGGCATAAGTGTATAAAACTGCAATTTTATAAGTCTTTACTAATTACCGTTCTAAAAAAAAAAAAACCAACCCCAAAAGTCCTCCAACAAAAACATCCACGTAACCCCTAGAAGGCTCACTTCCTTCCTGTGAACTAGGACATTTTTAGTATATCTCAGCACTTACCAACACAGCTGCAAGATGGGAAATCATACTGGGTTTTGGCAGGTGTGTCCAATAAATTTTTTACAGGAGTATCCAATAACTTGGAAGGTGAGTCTAAAAAATTATTGAGAACAGTTCCAGCTGTTCTTTTGGTCGGGGTTTTTTCAGCAGACGAGTTTGCTTGCTGATCTAAGATTGGGGTCTGAGTGTCAAAATCTGCAGCACTGGTATTTCTTGACAGGATGGTAATAGGGCCTGCTGTTTCAACCTTCACATGTTTAGGTGATTTGATAGTAAAAGTCTTGTGATCAAACAGTGATTTGACCTGTATCTGTTTTAGCTGCTGTTCCATTGTTTCAATGATGCTCTTTTGTTGCATGTTCTCACAGCCAAAGTGCTGATTCTCTTGTTTAATTGTTTTTTTCCACATTTTGTTTTCCAGCTGTCCAGCTGATGGACGCATGCAGACATTAGACTTTGTGCCAGCCTCAATTTTTATAGGCTTGCGCAATGGACTGGGACCAATCTCGGTTTTGGGTTGCTGGTAGGCTTGTTGTTCCTGTTTTTGCAAGAGATGCCACCTTAGTGCAGCATGCTTTTGAAAATCCTTAGGGGTTTGGGACTGCAAATGACAGCCTCTCTGGTCTTGGGAGTGTGGGGCAGTTTGCTGGCTGTGTGGTAAGTACCGCTGAGGAATCTGCGTAGCTTGTTGGCTCGGGAGATCTTGGTTCAGACTACCACCGTAGCACTGTGTTTGCTGGAGTGGTGGTAGCTGTATAACTGAAGCTTGTTGCGTTTGCTGCTCTTGTTCTTGAAAACAGTGATTCACATCTTGCTTTGAGGTCAAGTTATTTGAAAAATACTGCACATGTTGCAAGTCTTGCATTTTGTTGGCTCCAAAACGTTCAATACTTGAGGTGTTTTCTTTCTTCTCAGCAATCAAGTGCACATTGTTCGGGCAGGGGTGCTGCAGACTAGCATTTACTTTCTGAGTGTAAAGGGGAGCTTTGTTGTTCATGCTCTGTACCTGCTCTAGGCCTAGCTGAGGGCTATGCAGCGGGAATGCGGTTGATTTCATGTACTTATTCCCAGTTTGAAAACATTCATCTACTTTAAGCTGATTGAAGGATGTCCTGTCTAGCAGCTGCTCAGCATTGCTTTGGGAGTGGGAAATGGTTTGGGGCAGGTCTTTATTTTTCATTTGCAGAGCCTGTTGCTGGTTTGGGGTTAGCTGCGGACTGCATGGCAGTTGTACCTGCTGTGACTGTTTTTGAAGCATCTGTTGCAAAATGTGTGAATGCAAGAATTGCTCGTTTTCCCCTGGCTGGGGATTCAAGTGCTGCTGTTTCAACGGGGCCCCTAAAGGCTGCTCGGCTTGTTGTTCTGGTCTTTGCTGGAAATGGAGCTGCTGTGGAGGGTGCTGCTGCACTTGGGACTTGAGTAGGGAATCCATCTTTGTGAGCTTTGGCTGCGGTGAGTGTTTCTGGAACGGCAGCTGCTGGTCAGCTGTGGGATGCGGCTGCAGATGGGAGGTCTCGCTTTTGTACAGCGGAGGAATTTGTTCCTGTTGCACTATCTTCTGGCTCTGGGGCTGTCCTGAAGGCCCCTTTAATGCATCAGGACTTCCAGCATACTGTTTTTTATAGGCTGTTTCGGCTGTGTTTGCCTGGAACTGAAGAATTGATCTCAATAATGCTTCGCTGGGCTTTTGGGGAGGCTCTCCCTGGCGGAACTGGGTAGAAACCAGTTCTATCCAGGCTGGTTTTGAATAACGTTGAGCCTGTTGCACAGGCTCTTTCACTTGGTCCTTTTCTTTGTCAGGAGGAATCTCGGGTTCTCTCTGTCCTGGGAAATGCTGATAGTGTTGCTGCAACTTACCCTCACTTCCGCGCACTTGCAGGTTTTGGAGGGGAGGTTCTGACGCCGGCGTAATTTCTTCTGGGCGCTGCTGAATTGAGGCGGCCATAGCAGCTTGCGGGTTGCTTTCACTGACATCTTGTTGTGACATTTGTGCCTGCTGCGGAAGTCTCTGCTGAGGGTGAAGTTGTTGTTGGCTGAGGCCAGGACTTTCTGACGTTGGTCCCTGCTGTTGCCCTTCATTCTTTATCTCCCCAGGAAGAGTTTCATCACATCTGTTGTCATAGGAATGGTGTCCTTCTCGCACCACGATGGACAGCGCACTGTTCATTTCCGGAGCAGGAGGAGCGGAGGAATCTTTGTGAAAAGTTGAGTTCTGTTTAAAGAAAGCACCATTTTTTTCTGCTTGCTCAGAAAACCTTTCCAAAGCGGCACTCTGAGCTTGCAGGTTACTGCTGGAACTGAGAGAGAGGTCTTGGTTGGGAACCTGCCCTACGCTTCCACGAACAGTACTGTTTCCTACGGGTAACTGATGTGGATCATAGCTTGGAATCTGTTGCGGTAGCTGTAGTTCTGGTTTCTGAAGCGAACAGCTACCTGGCAATACAGGTGGTTTACTGGAGTCTTCTGCGTTGTAGACCTCAGTAACCACTACAGCTGGCACTTGAGGCAGCTCAGAGTTTGAGGTCTGTGGGGAAGTGATCTGCCCTGAGGTATGGGATGAATGCGTTGTCTTGTAGGACAACTCATTTGTAGCCTGACTGGTAATGGCATTGATATGAGATGTGTTCTTCTGCATTGCTATGGAAACATGTTCTGGATAATATTGAGACAGTGTTTTCTCCAGGAGTTCACCATGCATGCTTTCCATGGAAGAGGCAGAAACTGTAGCACCATTAGGCATTGGCACTGCCTTGTTCTTAAGTAGTAAGACAATGTCCCTGTTGTGGCAATGAACATTTTCCCGCTCCTGCTCACCCTGAATCAGGAGGTCATGAGGGTTTTCTGAACCACCACTGTTGTATCTTGTAGACTGTATCAAATCTGAAACTTCATTTTCTTGTCCTGTAAAACTCTCGTGTTTCTTCTCACTGTAACAATTGGAGATGCTTGGTTTTTCATTACTATCCTCTGGCTCAGCTTTTTCTCCATTTACTTCTTTGTCTTGTTTCGCTTTCTTGCTCTCATGAAGTCCATACAAAGAGGGCTCACTAAAAGTGCGTTTTATCCCACCATTTTGCATACATTTGGAATATACTTTCTTTTCTTGTAAAAGGTCGGGGCTAACGCGGTTGTTTGGACTTCCCTTCAGGTGGGGCACTCCATAGTTGCTTTTAATGAATAGCTGCTTGTGGTCTCCATTTACTTCAACTTCAGGCCTCTCTGTTGCTGGACTTCCATTCTGTAGCTTCACTGCAGAAGGCTCTGCCTGGCATACGTGAGAAGATTGCGGTATTAGAAATGGACTCAATCTATTGCCGTCAACATGGTTGTTTCTGTCCTGTTCCATCTGGCCTGCTCCGGGGCCATCCACAAGGCTACCCTCTGAACGTATCTGAAAGACAAAAGAAACGGGAGAGAATCTAAGTAATTTTTAGTTTCCATTGATGGACAGTCGATTACCGACAATTCCGCCACCATTCAATCACCCACTGTCCTGACCAGCTCCCACATAGAACACGAGCTCACAGGCGCACCTGAGGGATGTTTCACTGTCCTATCACATTTTGCTGCCCTGTGTCTCCCTTCTTCTTGAAGGTTTGTTCTTCAAGATGAAGAGTGAAAATACAGAGTGGCTCCTTACCCCCATTTAATGCACAAGCAGATATTTTACAAAAAAAATCTCTCCTAATGGTGCAAAAAATATTCCCTGCTTTTGAATGATTTGTATAGACTCCTCTGTTGTCACTTCTTCCCCTTGGTAAGGCAGGAAGTCATGCCGAAACCATGGTTCCCAAACTTGGTGCTAATCCTGTTATTTGATTAAGTGTGCCAAACCTCTTTTGTGCGACTTGAAGGATTATTGCCACCAAGCTTGCCAATTAGAGGGGAAAACCTCCTTTTTTCTGTCTCCGGCTGTCTGACAAGGTCTTTTAAAAGTGGCATTCCTAAAGACCATGCAAGTGGCATGATACGCATGTGAGACAAAGCCACGCTTGATTGCTGTCCATAGGAACTCTTACAGTTCATCAACATCTTGGTAATGTTGACAGAAACGGAGAGATTCCTGAAGGTTTGATGGAAGTGGTATTTTTTCAGGTATTAATATCCTTTCAAATTCACATATAGACATCAAACATGGCTTTAAAGTATGCATTTGGGTTTTGAACTGAGCCCCATAGCTGTGGAGCTAGGATTTTATTCTTGTTTTGATGGAAAATCCCAGATTCTCATATACTCTTTGTACTTTATTTATGGAATGAGGTTTTTTGTTGGATAGAAGTACTGACAATGTGCAGTGAACAAATTCCATATAATGACAAGCTAATCCTGTTCACATGGTTCTTCCCAGGATTCACAATCACAGTTAACATAGATAAAGCCCTTGTTTGACTCTGCTTGTAATTTATTCTTTGTTGGCTCTACGGTTCCCAACCAGTCACAAATGACAGAAGACAGACTGGCAGAGGGTCTTACAGATGTGAGATTGCACAGAAAAAATTTGGACTCACGTATGTCTTTGTCCTGAAGCTTTTATTTTTATTTTTTGTAAAGCAGAATCTGAAGGGGTTCTCCAGTGCCAGTTCATCCCTGGTTGGGCTGCAAAGTCAGGAGAAGCACGACACGGGGCTGGTATTGCCACTACATAGGAAGAACTACTATACTAAAAAATTTCTCCCATCACGGTTACTCTGCTTATGTATTTATCCTACACTATTTTTTTTTTTTTTAATGCTAAGGAACATCTAATTTATACAGTTTTCAGTGCAGTATTGCCTTACTCAGCTGAGTAATACGATTCTAAAATGCTTTTAAAAGTAGTATTAATTAATGAGATTCACTACATCCAGCAGAAGCCCCTCTGCTTGCAGCTCTGACTTCAGTATCAGGACAAGTCAAACATACATTTTGACTGGCAAGCACCTACATGATGACTTGTATCCACTTCCTCCTTATCCCAAACTTGGTTTTAGATTTACTTTTGACCTCCTGAAATTTTTTTTCTCTTCTTTCTGTAGTCAATTTACATTTTGTATGACAGAAGTAGAGAAGTTCTGTCTGCAAGTAGCAGTACTTAAAGTTTTTGAAGGGAAAGCTAAGAATAGGGAGATGGAAAAAGAATGTTTGTCCATCTTGCCTATTTTCTTGAAAAGGTAATGTAGGCTTCTTCCCTTATAGATATATTTCAGTATATTTCCTAACCCAGCTTTAAAGTACCACAAGACACGAGCCTTTGCAGCTTTCCCGGCGAGACGATATTTCATGCTTAGCAGAAAGCAGTGTGAAAAGGATTCCTCTGATGTGTCATTCTAGGCCAGGCGGCAGAATGATGCTCCCAGAGTATCTCAAAAATAAAATGTCAGCCTAATTTGGAAACCATTCTCTGCCTTCACACCTTTCATACCTAGAAACTATAGCTGAACCACAACTCAGACGTGAGTGTGTAGGCTGCTGTATTTTGCAACTATGAAATGAAATAAAAGTCACCATAGTAATTAACACTGTGCTGTCAAGGTGCTTCTAAAATATTTATTTCCTTAAAAAAAGTTTTAGTCTGTGATTGAGCTGTGAGAAACTTCCTCTGGCCCTTAGAGTATGCCTTGCTGCTTGTGTTCTGGTGTACTGTGTGGGTTGTAACTAAATTCCTTCCGAGCCTTCCCAAACAATCTTTCTTCTCAACTCCCTACTGATAGGTAAAAACACCTTTTTGTTTAGAAGTGGGGGCTGCCCAACTTCTCAAGCTTAGCTTGAAAACCCCTCGAAGGAGCACATCTGTGCTGCCAAAAAGAGTCTTAGGTTCACGTCATCCTCAAAAACCACAAGGATATCTTCACTGTGTGACATGGATTATTATTCACGGTGTTCTCAATGACCTCATGGTATGAATTGACCAGTTGCCCCAGATTCTGATCACCTCCAGTGTAAAAGGTGCTGGTGTTAGACATTGCAAATGATGCGGGAATCATTTGGTTCTTTAAAATACAAGATTAATTAGTGCCAGATTAAAAGTGCCAGATTTGCATTCTATGAAATGCACTTAGTATTGCAGTGACTTTGTGTTATACTTCTTTCTCTCTCTGTCTATGCTCAGTTATTCACAGTCCTCGAGTCACACCTGAGTACAAATCTTGCTTAAGCAGGTACAAATCACAGCAATTATTTGTAATTTAAAACTGGCAAAAGACAAATGGCAGTGATACCATTACTACTGGTTTTAACTGA
Organism: Gorsachius goisagi; assembly: GCA_018403395.1. NCBI lineage: Eukaryota > Metazoa > Chordata > Aves > Pelecaniformes > Ardeidae > Gorsachius > Gorsachius goisagi. Next base: position 54,188 of record BOSO01004824.1, read on the forward strand.
GACACCATGAAGATATTCTTGATGACTGCGCCTTACAAAGTCTCCGTGCTGTTCTTTATAATTGTGGGGTGAACTGTCTGTCTCTCAAAGTAAATCTACCTTTCCCTAAGCATAGTGGTTAGCCTTTTTTCTCTTTCCCATAACTGTATTTTATCCAGACCATTTAGTAGCTCCACATATTTTTCTTCAGCTATAATTCATTAGAAATTCAAGTCACATCAGCAGCATCTGTGAAACAATTACTGCATCTAGGACTGACTCTGCAGTCTAATCCATCATAATTATGACTGGCCTTTTTGAAGATGCCACGATGCGTGACTTAAATATAGCACATTACTGTGCAAATGGATCAGCATCTCATCCCACCAATATGCATTCAAGTTATAATTCAGTCCACTACCGTTTGACTTTCTCAGATCCAAGCAACGTATGTACATTTATTTCTTGCCACATATGGGGCACAAATTGGAAACCAGCTACTGAAAGAGAGTTTGAGATTTTTGTTTTGTTTTATGGGCAAGTTTGGCATATTCCTGCCACCTCTACCAATATGGGAATACCTGTGTAAGGCGTTATTATGAGCACGACAAACATTTCTGTGGCAACAAAAGTACTCTTTGTTATGTCACCTTTTTTCACAGAAAATCTTTCTTTACTTTTAGCCAAATTCTAGAGGTTCATACCTTATTTTATATAGCACCCTTATCTGGGGAAGTTTGTAAATGCACAGCAGCTCAGATGAATGAATGGACAAATACACCCACTGCAGGGGAGTACAATCGTCTGCAAAGCTGGGCAAGATTCCCAGTAGAAAAAGTAGGTGGAGGGGGATACTGTGCTGGAGTACTTGTGGCCCTAAAAGGACTGAAAGGTGGGATGTCAGGTGGGTTGTTTCCTCTTTTGGGGTTAGCTGGGATAGAAATATATCTCCTTGGGGATTTTTCTCCCTGGCAGATATATACCTCCTCGGATCATGACCTCAGCTGACTTGTGCTCGAGTGATTATCAGGATGAGACTCAAGAAAGCAGAAGTGAGATACCTGGGAGCTTGTTGATGGCTCGCTGGGTTGTTCCTGGAGTGCTGCCACAGCCTCCGTCCTGCTGGCACCCTTTGCCACCGCCAGATGACACAGAGGTCTAAATTGCTCCCAGACAAGAAACCCCTGTAGCACTTTCTAGACAGGAGGTGAATTTATTTATGTCTTGCCAAACTCCAGTTTGGTAAGTTGTACTGTCTGCTTACACTCTCCTGTGTCTATCGCCTGGGTACAGTAGTCTGCTTCACCTCTGGCTTAATCTGCTATGTATTATTACATGCTGTTGTGCAGTTGCTTCTCTCCTCTGAAGCTCATGCTGCTGGCAAAGAGGTCTAAATCCTGAACTTCCAACAAGTCAAAAAGCTTCTTAAAGTGAAGGGATTTTTTTTTTCCTATTTCAAGAATGAATGAAAATTCAAGAAAAGGCATGAGTAGAGATACCCCTAAGGACACTCACAGATGGCATTATCAGAAAGCCAAATTTCTGCACTAAACCCTTAAATCTTCTGGACTTGCATACATGTGAAATTGTTTCTGATTAACTCTGTCTCAGTTTTATCTTTTTTAACTTTGGAACAATACATGTAAGCAGTTATAATGATGCTTAACACCATGATTTATAGCCATGTGGTTATTGCAGGATGTCATTTTTCTCTGGCCTATCTAAGTAGCGGTTGCTTCAGCTGTGCCTTGGGTTAACACCCGTAAGCAAGCTGCAAATGTCACCAGAGGAGAAAAGATGCGCAGTTAACTCGAATGGCTAATGGGCGATGTAACACATCAAAGCTCCTTACTAGCGAGACATGTCCATTATTGCTGGGATAAAATGTTGGACACATGAAAACTGTGGTATAGCTTAAGGATTTCCTGCATGTTTCTCACTTAAGGCGCACTGTGTTTATACACTACAAACAAAGCAAGCTTCCACATGGAAACTAATGGGAGAACCAAAACCAGGACTATGCCTGCCCAGACTCTGGGTGGTTTGCCATTGGCAGAACAGCTTCTTCCCAAGCCAGGGTTGCTGACAGTTTGCAATAAATACAATACCATCAGAAACCAAACCCTGTGCGAGCCTGTTGTTTAAATATGGGTTTAAGGTACTTTTCTGAAGCCAAGGCACCCATGAGAGAGAATTTTAACCCTGTTGTCCAAAGCAGATTCAAAAGAGAGATTGCATTCATGCCCAAGGTGAATTCGGGCTCTAAACCCCACACCACACCCTAAGGATTTGCTCTGCTCCCTACCAGCACCGCCGCTGCCCTGCTGCAAGTGTGGTGGCTGAGGAAAACACAGTGAAACTTCATGGCAGATGTAAAGGAGGCCCCAGGAGGACAAGGACACTCTGTTGTTAGCTGGGCTCTGTGGCTTACAATGGGGTCCTTTTGCACTGCATTCAGCTGTCTCTTCATTTGGATAGTGTATTTATTCAGTGCATTAGCAATGCTTTGGAAAAAACTTGCATAAGGGTGCCCTGCCTTCTCTGTTCCTTGAAGTTTTTAAGTTAAGGCTATATTTCTTTCTAAAATATATGTATTGCTTTCTCATTGTAGCTTTAAATAGCAGTTAAGGGGTTAATCTAGAAACTACTGGATGAGACTCTGTGACTGTATTCTGCAGGAGGTCATATTACATGAATATAATTGTCTTCTCTGGCATTTAGACCTATGAATAATCTGTGTCGGACAGAAAAGAAAATGTGGAATGGCTAAAACTTGTTACCTAATTTATAGCTAATTTATCCTTAATTTAGAGGGAAAATGGTGACTAGCAAATATAGATATAAGCAGGCATCAGGGAATGAAAAGCATGGGATTTGTGAAATATGAGGATTAATAATTCATTAAATCTTACCCAAGCCAGAAGCCTCATAATTCATGCATTTTTAAATCAACTAGTGCTAAACCCCCCTCAATTTATTGACACCAGTTCTTGCATTTCAGAGATGTAATGATATAATCGCAAAAGCACTTGAATCAGTTTGATTTTTGACCTTAATTCAGAGGGCAAGAGAGTAAAGCTAAACTGGTCTGCACAGTGATTCCCCCTTGCTACATTATATAGCCATCAACAAGACTGGATACTGCATAATATCTACCCAGACATGAAAAATTGCACTATTTTAACAATTGCATAAAATCAAGGGGAGCGAAAATTAAATGCCTCTACAATACGGGTGGAAAAAACCCAATTATGTGAAGGAAATGAATTCAGGAATATAAAATGCGAGTAAATAGGAATTATAATGTCACATCACACAGCTCTCCAATTCTTATTTTTTTTGTGATTTACGTCCTATACAAACTTTGCACCTAATTGTACCATGCAGCACTTTGAACAGAACACAACTCTTCAAGTCGCTTGTAATGCCACCATAGTATGACTAGATTAGAAATGTTTCCCGAAAGGTCACACTTTAGAACCAGGTTGGATTTAAGAGCCAAAAGGACCTTCCTGCTGTAATAACCAGAACGTTCAAGGTGAGGTTGGCACCTATGCTTGTTCTTGCCAGTTGTAGGCTGGTTTCTGTGGTTTAGATTCGGCGTATGGTGGATCCAGGTGCTTTATATGGACAGGCCATTGCACAGAGCTGTATTACTTCCCAAGTTAGAATGTTTGACGTTACCTTGGGTGTTGGCATGCTGACAAACTTAGACCAGTATTGCTCAATTTCTTGAGTACTGCCTGGACTGTTGCGCATCTTGCACAAATACAGGGAAGCTGAACTAAAACCACCCTTTCTCCTTTGCTTGTTTTGACACTCAGTGCAGTTGATAATTTTAATGGGAAGGCTGCGGGCATGGGGGTCTTAAATGCTGGGGATGCTCAAATAAGCGTGCGCTGAGCGAGATGCTTCTGTGCCTGCGTGTAACAAGAAACTTCTCTTGCATGCCTGTGAAGTTTGGACCAGCAGAATTGTTTCAAATTGTGACCCACGCAGGGCATCATTTGGGTAATTTGCCTGTGCTTGTGGATTCAGCACTGGGAAACATGTTGGGGTAGGAAAACAAAACCAAGTGTCATTTTTTCTTCATCTCAGCCAGTTACCATGCCAGGCTAGGTGTGTTCAGCAAGGACTGGCATGGCAGGGTGAGCGGTGTTATCAAGCGCACAACTGGGGTGCTCAGACCTGGTTTTGATTTCTGGAGAAATGGTGTCATTTGAGGGATGATTTTGCTCTCGGTACTTCAGCTACCCCATGTGTCAAATGGTAATGATGATACTGGCTGCTGATTAAAATCAGCTCTCCGAGAGCAATAGCTAACTGTTCATGCTATTCTGACCGAGCTCTGTAGCGCAGCATGTCAGCACGCCAGAATAAGCAAGCGTTGGTGGCTGAACCGTTCTTCAAGACACGCTTGATGTTACCAACCTGCCGTTTAGGGAAGGTTACCAAGAGGTCAGTGTCATCATTATCTCCCAGTTTCTGTGATCTTTGTCCATCTGGCTTCAGACCTGGATATAGCATGGATTTCTTGGGTTGATGACTTCCTGACACCAGTCGAAGGTCGGTTATCCGTGATGATTTCATCACAGCTGTTGGCAGAGTTAAGTAATTTGCTATTAAGTAGTACATCCCTCTTGAGAACTAGAAGGAGAGGAAGAGATTCTCTTGGCCTTTTTCACCCCATACTATAAGGAAGAAAAGGAGAACCCAAAGGAACAACCTTTTTCTTGAAAGCTAAAGATTTCAGGGTTTCATCGTGTTGGGACAGTAACATTAGAGAACAGGAACAAAAATGGTCCTGTTTGGTATGTGGGTGGAAGAACTGATAGAAGAGAGTAAAACATTGTGGGCTGCAGCATCCTCAGAAAGCCTATTTACACAGCTCTGTTTTCCATTATCCTTTGAACTTCAGATAGGAAATCCTGTTGGTCTCCCAGTTCTGATGAAAACAGAATTTTGGATGAAATGTGGTTTTCTTAACTTTCTTCTCCAAAAGTTGAAGGTGAAGGTCATATTGAAGGAGAGTGGGGAGAATGCAGAGACAAGGGCTGATGACTCCAGGGATTACTCTGTTGCTCCTGCATGTTCTGATGCTAACGCATAGCTTCCAGCCCCTTCGCCGGCCTCACTATGGTAGCTTTTACACCCCTATACGTATTCCTCCTCCGTTTTTCTCATGCCTCTGCCACGCCTAGGCTGGGACGCTGTAGTGAACTCAATTTTTGGCTACTATTCTTGGCCATTGAGAAATGAGAGGCAGCAGAGAGAGACAGCTCCCATGGTATGCTGTGCGCAGTGCGCGCGAGGGGCAGGTGCTGGGGATCCCTGCTGGGGGTGGTGAGCCACAAAATACCCGTGTGTCCGTATGTGAGCTGCTGCGTGCCACTGCAGCTTCTGCGTGGTTTCCTACGTCCTTCTGGGGACTTACTTCCAGATGGTGAAGTTGGAGGAGTTGAGCCAAAACAAGGTTACTTGCTTGGGAAAGATCTTGTGCTGTTTTAATTGTTGCATGATCTGATTTAAAAATGCGTTTTCATGCCCACTTGAGATTTGTGACTTCCAATTTGTGCCTTGCATGACCTAAAAACCAACCCAATTGCTCGTAAACATGTGGGGAAAAATAGGTTTGTTAGGGGCCTGGAGATGAGTGCCCTGTTCCTCAGCTCCAGGGCAGCACCAGCCAGACCTGTACCAGTCCACTCCAACCTGTTTTCAAAGGTCTCTAATGATGAGGGTTGCATAATAACCCACAGTTACATGCAATGCTTCATTAACCTTACTTATTAGAAAGCTTCTACCATTTAAAACATAACCCTAGATCGTCTCTTCCCATCTACCACAGACTCGCAGAACAGTGTGGTTTTTTCCTTTCTGTGCCCTGGCTGCCTTCTCCCCATGTAACCCAAGACTGTTATTAATGCTCCCCTCTTAGACAGAATAAACAACCCAGTTCATGACATCTGATCTCCTCCCCGGTTGGATCTATATCCATACCATTTGTTCCTGACCAGATGCATGGAGGTCACAAAGCAAGTGCAGCACTCTGTTCTTCGCAGACCTTATGCACATGCCACATTCTGCTATATTCTCCCTGAGTTCAGATGTTTTATACACAAGCAGCTGTAGTATGAGCCTATATAATATTTCAAATACCTATATGAATTAACCTGGCTTTCCCCCCAGTCACTAAAAGCAATTTTATTCCCTCAGCATGAGACAGACCGTATAAATTGCATTGAAATCAACAGAACAGGTTCGTTCCTTCTAGGAGAGCTTTACAGAGGAGGTTGTTTCCTTAAAACCTCTGACTTCAGTATGTTTAAGTCTGTGAGCTACTGGCACAAACATCTCTTCTGACTTTCACTGTTGCTGAGGCACCGCAGAAGCTAAGAATCTAATGCAATTTTAGAGGTCTATTAGAAGATGCTCCCTGGAGCTATGTTTGCCATTCAGCTTCATTCTGCATTCGTGTGTGGTCTTCAGGAGCAGTTTTCATGTGGGTTATTGCAATCTACACACAACAATGGCATGGATTATCATGCCGAAATCTACATCTGAGAAAATGGGATACAATTGCCTCTCCAGATGTACAAGAGATGAAAGACAAGGTGTTTTTGATGACCAGAGCCAGCTGACGACCTAAGAGCAGTTGAGATCTAACCTTGATAAAAACACAACTCTGGGAGAGAAACGAAAGGTGGGAGCTGGCACTGCCTCGCCACAGTTCTGAGCACACAAGAGAGCTTGGCACAGGTACTGTTGCCATCCCCTTCAGTTTTAGGTTGGAGATGAAGATCTGGGACTACATTTTCATTTTGAATACTCAACATACGAGCTTGGAAAGAACTTGGTCATTGACTAATCTTAGATAAAATGGCCCAGGGCCCAAACAAATTGTAAGTCGAGAGACACCTACTTCACACCATGCCAGCATTTATTATCAAGGAGTTGCAGGATAGCTTCTTAAGGCTGGCTTGAAAAACAGATTTTCTGTAGTTATCTTGGCTACAGCCATTTCCCCCCCTCCCTTCCAATTTTAGTTTTTTGTTACTTGGCAAGAGAGTTTTTAGCTTTGCCGTTAGAAGGGCGCTATTAATCCTGTTCTGAGGATCAAGCAATGGGCTCCAGTTTGTGCTCCCACATAACTGAGGCCATTTCCAAGTTCCTTCTTATCTTGTTACATCCTCACTTACATAGAATGTGGTTTTTGTCTACAGCCATTTAAAATTTCTTAACATTTAAGCTTAATGGGCAGTATATGGGGAATTTTATGTATTTTGTGGCAAGAAATGTTTAGGTAAAGAGCTACTGGAGAAAAAAGCTTATTACAGTGAGACAGGCATTTGCCTTTCTGTGCAATCTCCCTTCAGTGTTTCAGGGAAACTGGAAACCAGTAAAAAGTCTAGATTTTGTGAATGGGATGTCTGTTTCAAAACACAACTCTAACATGAAGGTTTCTCCCTTTAACCAAGTTACAAGACTGGATAAAAACTTGGGATTGCTGTCCTGGGAAAGGGTTGGGATCCCAGAATGAACTAGCATTCCTGCTTTCCTTTAATTTCCAATAATTCAAAGCACATTCTTTCTCCTGCGTAAACGTTCCTCTTTACGGCGAGATACAACATGAAGAGACAGAGAATTCTCTGCCGCCAAGCTAAAAGAGGGGGGAGAAAAACTGGCAGATTGTGTTTTAACTCTCACTAAGACTTTCAGACTGCCGCAGCTGACGCTTGGAATTAGCAGCATTTGAGCAGTCCTGAAGGGAACTGCAACACTCCTCTCTCTGTCCTTCCTTTTCAAATATTTTCAAAGCTTCGAAAACAGTCAGTTGTTCTTCGTTCTGGCAACTGGCCATTTGCTGCCAGCTCACATCAGTTCATAGCCTTCCGAGGTATCCAGTGGCCCATGTGGATATGAGAGAGTTTGAAGCTTTAAAGAAAGACCTTTGATTTTGGGGGGATATTTAAGAGACATACAGAAATGGGTGAGTTAAAAGAGCTGTTGTCAGTTCCCGCAAAGCCCGCTTCATATTCTCAAGTCACGAGATACCGTTTCATTAATTGATTATTGTCTGTCCATAAAACGGTCACGCTTTTAGTGCACAAAGAAGCAGTGTGGATGAAAAGCTCGCCATTGTAAAGTACACACTTAACTGGATTTAGAAAGCCGGGAACTACAGACAAATCTAGGATAGGGGACTACTTTGAATGAAACTCATAAATCATAGCTGAGACTTTTTTCGACTTAAGTACACATCTTTACTACAGACAATGAAAAAAGCCTTTTAAATGCCTTTCTTCACTCTTCCTTGGAAGGGTGGCAGGTGAGCTCTCCTCAAAAGGCTCAGGTGACTTTTTGTTACTTAAATCCACACCTCCAGCAACAAGGTTGGAGGAACTGATCCCGCAAGTCCTGCAGAACTGTTCCTAGCTGGCAAGGTTATGCGAAGTGTATGCCAGGCTAGTCCTTCAGCCAGAAGTCTAATAGCTGCGGTGGTCTTGCGCTCAGGAATGCAGGTGAAGGGATGAACGCCTTGTATTGGTGCTGGTCGAGTTCCCATAAGCTTATGTGTGTCCTTGTACACGAAGTGTGATTGCACAGCTCAGTCGCTGCTTTTCTTGCCAACGCAAACCTTCACTCCCTCTTCCATCCCCTTCTCCCCCCTGCCCCCTAAAAAATGCCAGGGAGAGAACAGGGTTGGGGGCAAAGCAAGGATGATAGGCATTACGCTCTGACATATGCCACCCGTTTTGCTCAGAAGAAAATGCAACGCAGTCTGCTCTTGGTAGTGTTACTTCTATACAACCTTTGGGGGCAATGAACAGCTGCTTTTCGTTTTTGGGTTTTTTTGGTTTTTTTTTTTTAAAAAAAGGGGGTTTGGGTTGGGAGAAGAGAGGAGATAGCAATCAGGATACTAAATGTCTAATGCAGTCACTTAAGCTAACACTGTCGAATGCATGTAACTTTATTTTTGGTTTGTTAACAATTTGAGGGTCAGCCAGGTTGATTATCAGAAAATAAGCTAATAAATTTACTGTGGGAAAGGTGGGGGACAATGATGAATGGCAAAGTTTACCTGCTCATTACACTCCCCAGCAAACAACTCTTCCTAACAGCCTCATCTAGCTCACAAAAGCTTACCTGTAATTGATGTGTAATAAATCAGAAGCATGCCCAGCTCTCCAAACCAAAATGATCTTAAAAGTTTGTGATAGGTATTGATGATTAAGCAAATGTTCTGAAAAGTTAGTTGCAGCTAAAATTAGGACTAAAAATGAGATGGGCAGAAAAAAATATTCTGCCTGCAGTTAACCTTTAAAAGAGCCTGTGGAGGACTGAAGCCAACCAGGTGAGCGCTAGAGACTGGATATGTGTTCCCCTGCTACTGTGCATCAGCTCTGCAGCATGGCACGTCCTTCAGAGAAATTACACATGAAGCTGTCAGGGTGCTGATGCCTCCCAGCCCAACCTTCTCCCTTTGGCACCGTTAAGGTCCTTTCACTGGCCGGTCCCAAAACCATGCTCCTCTCTTCAAGCCTGGCATGCGGGCCCGGGACACACCAGCAATACAGGGCATATGTGTCAGCACCGTCCCGCAGGGTGCCCGTCCCAAACCGACGGGGATCTCAGCAGCTCCCGACCTCCCCCCACCTGAGCTCCCTTCCCCAGGCCTGTTCCCGGAGGTGTGGAGGCAGGGATGCCTTCAGAGCTCTTGGAAGCTTATGACAGATGACTTGTACGATCGGGACGCTGGCTACTCTGATGTTAAATATTTGTTTGCTTTTTTTCCTCCTGTCCCACTTCCTCATACACTGCAATATAATCAGGCAGCACAAAGTCTTAGTTTATGCTTCAGTTTTTCTGGCTTCATTGAAAAAATTCAATGTCTTAAAAACAGCTGCTACTACTTAATGATCTTCTGCTAACTAAGGCTGATTTCTTTTGTTATGCTCTCTGAAGATTAAATTTTGCTCTGGACTCTGTTGCCTGAAGGAGGCTATTGTAAAACAAGATACTCAGAAATCAGCAAAAAGATGTTAAAGCTAAATCAGAAAACCAAAATACTTTAACTCTAGCAGTGCTGCTGCCAACGAGTTCAATAAAAGATTCTGAGATTATGCTAAAACCAGTCTGGTATTGTGGGCTGTTGGCTGAGGAACTACTTTCTGACAATGTACACAGCCTTGCAAAAGAATATAACTTCCATGATATAAGAGATGCTTCTTTGATGTTAGGTTTTAAATCCTTACTTGATCAAACAGGCTATCATGCAAATAACTAGATGCTATCAAGCATTGTGATTGCTTTAGATTGTGAGGAGGGAAACGGAAAGCTTGAGGATTTGCAGACCCTTTTACAAGAGACCCGTTGAGGAGAGCCTGCATCTACCGAATACTGAAAAGCTTGATCAGGATTACAAAGGAAATTGCTACAAAAGATTAAAATATGCCGTCAGCAGTAATAACTCTCCCTCTGTTTCTTGTCTCAGATTGTATTTGTGTTGGAGGAAAGATTGGCGTACTTCAGATAGCAGCAAGGAAGAGAGAGAGGGGTTTTGAGAGAGATTTTCCATGACAAGGTTAACAAGGGGAAGTGGATGGGGACGAGGGAATGTGCTCCACAGAGCCACAGGAAGTTGAAGTTGAAGGAAGACAGCGCAGCAACTAGGGACCTGAGCTAAAGACTTTGGTAAGAAAAGTACAAACACTGACAACAGTTTTTGGAGATGAAATTACCGAGGATTGCCAACTGACCTGGTCTTAAGGTCTCCCCTTGTTGGGATGCTCCTGAGGTACCTGCCGGGGTTAGTCTGTCCCCAGGGACTGGCCAGCAGTGACCTTCATTGGATGCTTATTACAGAAGGCTTCGCCCTTGCTCAGGTCAGCTAGGAACTTACTGCATAGTTTGCACTGACTGTGGAACTAAAAGTTATCACTATTTTTATTGGTTCTAAAAAGCTTTTGATTAAAAACCAGCAAAAGGATACATACAGAATACCCGTGTGTGCAAAGGAGTCAGAGGAGGATGGTAATGAAATTCTAGCTGAAATGACTGCAGCATTTTATCTTCTGTGCTCTCTGTTTGCCTGTTGCTTAGAATGATAATGGTGATTCAGGGGGCCAGAAAGGCAGGAGAAACCAGCTAATTCCTCCAGATATGGCTGATGAGAATAGCCTTCCTTCTCAATGGAAAGTTTAAGCTCTTGCTTTGCAACGATGGCACTCACTTCCAAGTAACTGAAAAAACTCTGATTCAGATCAGTCTTTATAGGAACTTGCCCACGTGACCCTCTGTGTCTCCCAGTGCAGAGCAACTCTGTATGTTTCCCTGACCCTGCCAACTTATGCTGAAATCCTCTCCTCTGATGTAGCCTGGTACCAGGAAGGATGCTCATCTGACCTGGGATACCAACTGTGGGATTTATGAAGCCTCTTCTTTGAGGCTGCCTGCCTCTAGAGAGCCCTCCTACTGCCTGCAGCGAGCAGTGGGTTACTGGATGACACCAGGACTTGCCTTCATTGAACATTCCAGCTGAAACAGGGCATCAGCCTTCACCAGTTATTTTGCTCATAGAGGTCACCACCGCAGATACAGATTCACAGGGAATTACAGTAACCAAAATGTAACAATGTGCAAATTTTAGGAAATGCATTTTGTAAGCGCTTTAATTACTCACTGTTACCTCTTTCTGTTAAAGGTACAGAAACATATTTGTAATATACAGAACCGGAATAAATAAGGAAAGTACTGCCAACATTATCTTTTAAGAGCAGATTTGCATTTCACACACGAAGATGGTAACTAATGCACGTGTTACGCTGAACAGTAGCTCTCCTTGAAGGATTCAGGGTGCCCAGGCTGTCACCGCATCCCAGACTGACGTGGCTGGGAAACCCCAGCACCTTTTCCATCCCTGGGGAATGCAGCTTGCAAAGTGCTACTCCCGCCTCTGGCTCCCCTTCGGGCACCTGGCTGGCAGCATGTCTGTATCTACACGTGGTTCTTTGTTTGAATACTTAGGAGACTTAGGACCTAATATGAAAAGTGGGAGGCTATGCATCTCTGCCTGTTCAAATCACAGCTTGCGTGTCTCTGAAACAGCAGCCACAGGCTATGCACCATCTACATACGGCTTGGTATGGCAAAGTGTAGTACACAATATAGTGGGGTTTTTTCTGACTAGAAGTTCAGGGATGAATTATTCGTAGACATTGTAAAAGAAATAGCTATATTTTTAACTTTTAAATTATCTCTGTTAAGTTGAGATTTAGTGCGTTTTCAATAAGAAGCCTGAAAAGAGGAACAGCCGTAACATCTGTTGTTAACTTTTGTACTCATTTGTGGCCTTATCCTCATTTAGACTTAGTTTTAGGTACAGCTACTTAAATAAGTGCAAAGTGATTTGTTACTTTATTTACACTTTCATTTCCACGTACTACACATGGGAAAGAAGACCATAGACTTTTGCATCCATTGCCATGGACAAGAAAACTGGCATTGACTAGACCAGAGACCAGGGTTTACACAGAAACGTTAGAGAGACTAGTAACTTAGAGGTACTACTTTCAATAACAGGAAAAGTAGTCAGTGGTGGTATTTTTCATATTGGTCATGCCCCAGTAACTCCCACAGTGCTCCTCTTTTGTTAATACTGAGTCTTTCATTGCTTGACAATGTTTATTTGCATTCTTTGTATTTTTTGCTCGAAGGGAAACTCTTCTGGGAGCCTTTTTTTTAAAAAAAACCCCACACTTTAATTTTTAAGCCTAGTTTCTGTGTTTCTCATCTTCTCAAAGGGAACAAAATAGATTTATAATATCTGAATGAAGAAAAGAAGACAGATAATATTAAGTACCTGACACTTCCAAACAGCAAAGATCATCAGCTTTCTCTTTCACTGTTATAGTTAGAAAGTGCGCTTGACAAAGTTCTGCTGTCAAATAGATCATCTGCTGGGAAGATTTATACAGTTCTCTCACTCATCTGTGCTGCTGCATTTCTGCTCACGACAAGTTAGCCATCTGAGCATTTGAGTCAAAGCCCAGGGAAGTCAAAATGACTCTGCAAGGTCTTAGATAAGAGGGGTATTCCTAAAAGACACCCCATGCCCAGAAAGGTACATATTTTCATATCCCATATGACTTTGGTCCACGGGTCAGTGTCCGTCTTACAGGCAGACTTGCAAAATTCTTTACAGTGGGAAACGGAATAGTAATGGATGGGCAGAAATCTCTTTCTTTCCTCAGTTCCACAGGCCTCACAGTTGGTAGTTTTTATCGGTTTTATTTCAACATTAGTTGTATTTGAGAGCTGCTGAGGAAGGAAGAAAATCTAGGCAAATCTCATGCTTACACTTTTTTTCCTACAGAAAGAGTTCTATATTCCTTTTTCTTTTATTCTTCCCAATTTTAAAACAGAGCTAAGATTTTTCTTGGCTATCTTTAGGGCTGAGGCAAAGGGATTATTTCTCAGCTTTAAATGGCATTTTAGCAATCCAGAAAAACAAACCTCTGTCATAGTGAAGAGCAGTATCTTCACCTTGTAGTAGGCAATACAAGTGGTATGGCAAGGTTTTTGCAAGGGTAAACTCTAGTTCGGTAGTTCAGACATAAAATAGGAATCTAGTTTCTAGACTAGAAGAAAAAGGAATTACAGAAATGCATAATCCTTGTCACAGCTGACCTTTTCTCTCCTTGATCTTATGGGTGTTTTCTCAAGAAGTAGAAATTCTTGTTCTTGCTGTGCATGGAGGAGATAAGGACAGTACCACAGGGGGAGGCAGTTGTGTTTTCCTAAAAGGTAAGTTACTGTTTAAGGAAGGAGGGAAAGAACAGGCAGAAACTGCTTGGGGGAAATGTTTTGCCCAGGGGAAGGAGAAAATACATAGTATCACAGATGAGATCAATTACACCTAAAAGACTGTAAGAAAGAGATGAGGGGTGGGGGGATCCAAAGTTTGTCGAAGGAAAATGCACCCACCAAGGGTGGTATGGCAGAGATCAGCATTCAGATTTGAAAATCCTGGCTTTTTAGAGAAAGGAAGGATGGGATTAATTCTTTTTTTTTATCATCATCTGATGAAATATTTATTTGAGAAGAAAAGAAAAATGCAACTACAGGAAATCTTCCTGTTCCTAGGTTAAGAAAACCCTCAGAGCCACTAACGCATTAATAAATCCTGTTTTAGGCAGGTAATGACTTGAAACTCCCCGCTGAAAACAAAGGTGTCTCACAATGATGCATGACAGATGCAGAAGCAACGTGACTGTGAGATGGCACAGTTATTCCAGTTTCAGGGAGGATGGGAGTTTATCTAAGGATAAAGGAGGGAGGGATTCCCTGTGCAAGGTCAGTGTGGGGGAGAGGTCCGGGGGGAGACCAGCTGTCTGTACTTAGTAACCTCTAATCCAGGAGGACGGGGCTTTGTTGGGCTGCTCCCGCACAGAACAGGTTAGATTGAATGCTGATGAGGTACCAGCCATCTAGGAAGTCATCTGCTGTTTCACTGACTTTGGTTCTTGTTGTTTTGTTTTCCCCTCTCTTTGTATGCAAAATAAGCGTTCAAGGAGTTCCTGAACAGAGGTCGCCCTGCTCCTCTGTAATAGCGGCATCGCGAGCAATGCAGCAGCTGCTGGCCGAAGGGCTGGCCAGCACTTCACAAAAAGCCCTGATAGTACATAAATTCAGATCTTCACCAGAGAGATAATTTTATGTGGTCCACGGGAAGAATAGCCCTTTGTCAGCATGAGATGATAACTGACTTTGGTTGCGGGGGCAGAGGAGGGGGGCTGTAGGAGGAGGGAGTTTTCTCAATTTCTGTGTATTTCTATTCAGCTGCTGCAGAAACATCCCCATCTGCTTTGGATCTACATTTTAATTCCAAACCCTAGCAAGAAATGAAGCAAGCTGGCTTGCTCTGCCTGGCAAAGTACACACATAGCAAGTTGCTGAGCTGAAAGCTGTTCCAAAATCAGGAATGTAACAAACTTAAAAGCCAAGTTACCT
>BOSO01004824.1:70354-84991 GCA_018403395.1 Gorsachius goisagi
TGACAACAACTGCTGGCTGGGTTTGCGTGTCTTTGCTCAGTGACCTTGTACTTTCTCAGATCCTTCCTTGTCCTTGCCTCACTGCTTCACGTTTCACCTCTCTTCCCTAAAAAAGCACTAGAAACAGCTTCTTGCTCCATGCCTGCTGGGGTCCCTGCCTGCTCTTCTGCACCGCCCCGCTCCAATCCCACAGAAGCCAAGCCAAATTTATTGAACCGGGTCACTGGTCCCAGTTAGACACCACCCACTGTACCAGGCTCCTCTCCTAGCAACACAAAAAGGCGGGGGGGGGAGTGTGTGGGGGAAAAAAAAAAAAAAAAAAAAGCAAGCAAATCCTTTCTGCATCTTCTCCCTCTGCAAGCCACAGATCAGCCCAAGCAAGGTCTGCCCAGAGGGACACGCTAATTGAGATGCTGTTTGGCAGCAGACTCTGTCATTGCACAAATGTTCACAAAATGACTAATTAAAAACAAGCCTCTTGCCCTGCTTCCTTCCCTCGACAAGTTAACATAGGCACGTTTTTCCTTTCATTATTTTATGGACAACAATAACGAACACACTAAGGAAAGAGCACTTCAGGAACAGTTTTGGCTGAAGAAAATACCAAGGGCAGTTGTCCCTTTCTTCCTCTACACCCTGATGGCTGCCTGTGTTGCTGGGAAGGTACAAACCAGGAGGAAGTAGTGCAAGAGGGGGTGTAAGGGGAAAGGTGGGTCGTTCCAGGCAACTTTTAATTATAGTGAAAAGGGAGGAAATATGCTTACATGTAAGAGTTCAGTTTCTGTTGTCCCAAAAGTACTTTGGGTCTTTGATATGAGAATAAACAGGTTTTCTGTGAAGCCAAGAAGGTTAGGTCTTGGTGAGGAAGCCCTCTGGGTTCTGCTGCTCAGCTGAGCGTCTGTCCTCCCACGGCCTTGCTTTGGAAACCAGAAGGCACCAAGCAAGAGTGCAGAGTGCTGCGTTACTCCAGAAAGCACACATGATGCCAAATGGGCAGAGCTCTTCATTACATCATAGATAATCATGGTGTAATCACAGAAACATGCAAGGAATGGGAGTAACTTTAATTCAGGAAAAATAGCTAACCGGGTTGCGTAATGGGGATAACCGGCAAATGCAGGAGAACGCAATGGTGAGGTGGCTGCTGCAAAGCGGGCAACAGAACAATTTACACATTGATCGGAGATCATGAAGCAACAGGCTGGATTTTTATCTAGCTGTTGTACGTGACTAACATGAGCTCTGTGCGTACACGAGACGCTGAGGAACTGCTTTCGCTGTTACTCCGCTGCACGTGTGCTCATTGTTGTCTAAACTTGGGAATAATTGCTGTGAAACTTTCAAGCGCGTAAGACTTTTCCTGTAGGCAGAGTGGATGAATCCCCAAGGGAGAAAGGAGTTGGCTCCTCACGAGGACCTTGATCTCTAGGCTTGGAGAGGAACAGCTTTGCTGTCCTGGAAAAAGCTGCATGCGCATCCACGTGCTTTGGAGGCAGCTTCCTCGCTGGGCCTGAGCCAGCTGCCTGATAGGAACATGCTGAGGAAGCAGCTCTCGGCTCCACGCGCAGCCAGGCTGCTGGTCGAGCGCCCACAATGCACAGGGACGCAGAGGAGAAGCCGTGTTTATTCCTGCCGAGGCTAGGAGGGGACGATGGAGTGGCACAGGGCCCACCCTTCGGGTGGCTGGTGGACGTTGTCCTTCCCGGCCAACTGCTCGGGAAAACTTGAGTATGAGACTGAAGAAATGAGCAAAAGAAGGGCCAAAACGTGCAATGGTGTTTAAGCACAAAGACATGCAGATGGGTACCTCCTGGGGATTTAGAAAATAATTTTGATAGTTAACGTAATTAGAAACTTCACGGGAATTACAGAACTGCCTCTCTAGACACCTAAACGCCTCTGGAGAGATGGTTCCTAGGGCCTGTTTTACCAGAAGTCAGGTATGCAGGTTTGGTGACCACAGTACACACAGATCACATGCTTGCAAATGCAACTCTCCCGAGCTGAGGTACCTGAGTTCTGCTGTGTACTGCTGGCATTTTGGTAGCTAGCTCTCCGAAACGCCTGCCTCTGGCATTTGATCAGCAGTCCCGTACATCGTTTGTGGAACTGCTGCTGACCTCTGCGAGATCCTGTCGATACGTGGACAGTCGCCAGAATCAGCCTTGTGAAGCTGAGCTCAAAGTGTTATGCAGAAGAATGCAGTAGCAATTCCACCTTGAGCCATGATACTGGACCTCCCTTGCTAAGCACGTGAATTAACTCAGTTACAAGGAAAAGCCAACTGCTGCAGGATGTAGGGCTCGTACTTCTATATGTAAACCCACCTTCCCCGTATGTTAGCATCAGACCCTCCACACAGAAAGACAAAGTAGATTGATTTACAGGCACAAAAATCTGTCTTCCTCTGAAATAGTTAAACTACATTTTTGTTCAGAGTAAGGAGAGGGCAGGGAGTGAAAGGAGTGATCTTTACATGTTGGGTTTTTATTGATATAAACTATACAGGACACCTTGACAATCTTTGGGATACACAGAGCTATATATAGAAATGTGAGTAACTGTATTAGTGAGCGTGATGCTGTGTGCAAGCCAGAATATTCCCAAGTGTTTTCAGCCATGTGCTTTCCTTCCCCCTCTAGCCTTACTCAGGTTATCCTAAATCACTTTAGCCTTTTATAGTAGTTATTTCTGTATGAATACTAGGTAGTCCGAGACTTCCTCGAAACCTCCCAGGTTGTCTTGCAATTTCTACTGAATAAATACCTCTGCTAGGATCTTGTAAAGCTCCACCTCCATCCCACTGGAGTAGGTTATTCTGCAGTGAGCAGGTTATACAAAAAACCTCATTGCTGGAGAAGTAGAAGTGCTATGACGTGAGAGTCAGTAGATCAAGAGCCCCAACAGGCTGATGATTCCTCCAGAAGTGGTAGATACCTATAATTATCCTGAATTACTTACAGAGCTATTTAGACCCAAACACTAACCTGATTCTGTGAAATTACATCTTTCCAGGCCATGCAATCAAACAAGGGGTTTCAGTACTGTTACTTGTATTTTGAGGTTTAAGAACACAATGCTGTGAACTGGTATGTGTTACTCCTGAGCTGAAATGCAAATGCTAAATGATTCTGACTGGAGTGGGAACTATTCCTGATTTGGGACCCATGTCATGCTTTCCAAGCAGGTAGTTCTGGGAGTCCCATGGGGTTGGCTTTTCTCGGGCGACAGTGAGTTTCAGCAGAAGATTTTCCCGTGGCTGGAGTGCGTACAAGGGCTCTCTCCCATGAGGGTTTTCTGGCCTTTAGTAACATGTGAAGTTATGCATTTGTTGTTCCCTCACTTGTGATGTTTACAGGGTTTTTCTCCTTTACCCAGCTTCCAATCTTCACAATGGTTGGAGCACTAAATCTATCACACATGGCTGAAACCAGCCAGTTGACTCAGGCTCTCTCTGTGGGGGATGGACAGGCGCATATGCACGGTATCATCACATATTATTCATTTTGCTGGGAAAACTAGTTTAATATATATTTTTCTAGTCACAAGAGGAACATATGACAGCAGTAGCTTCTGGTAGCGAGCATAATGGTCGCTGGTATTAATGGGCAAGGCAAATCTGCTCAAACCAAAAAGCAGAAAGCTGTCAGACATACCGCCTCAACTATGAGTCAGAGACACTAGGGAACGCTATCTGGAAGGACTGGAAATGGAGAGGAGACAACAGAGAAAGGTAGTGTTTAAACAAGCCTGGACAGTAGCTGCCTCCTGGACCCTGCAAGGTCATCGGGGATTATGGGACGAGCTCCTCTGGAGGCAACTGAAAGGGGTTCATGGAAGACACTTGCTGTTTGGGTTTGCAGAGAGAGGTGAGAAGGGAAGAAGAAGTAAAACCAAGCAAGCCTTTTTCAAGCAATAGACTTACTATAATTTGGAACTGGCTAGAGGACGGTACTTTGGATTGATGGCTTCCTTGTTTTCTATGGAGAGAAACCTGGTAACCCATGTTTTGGGGAAAGCAGATCAGAAGTGTTTGACAGTGCACCCAGAGCAGTGCTTCAGAAAGGGGCAGGGCAGAGAGGTGGTGCAGTTTAGAAAAATTCTGGGTTGTTTTAATGCATCTGAAGTCATGCGACTGCAGGGTAGGAATTTTGTGCCAGTCAACAAGTTTTCCTAGAGAACAATTTCACACACATTAAAGTGACATGCATGTGAAAGGCCGGAAAAATCTCAGAACCAAAAGGGACTGGAAGCTGGGAGCGTGCTAGAGGAAGTCCTTTCCTAATTTTTAATTTAGGAAGAGAACTGTTTCGGAAACAGTTGAAGGTAGTTGCCAAGTTTGGTGGTGGGAACTGAAGAGAGAAGTTTGAAGGATGTGAAAGGAAGCAGGGTAGTCACACAAGCAGAAAATGTGTAGGTGCTTTGGAAGCAAGCAGGCTGCAAAGAATCAAGTAAGGAGAGTGCTATATGTATCCAGATCCAGGCGCAGACATTGGTTAGATTACAGAAATCAGATGTCTGGCCTTCTTTGGGCACGGGAAAAAAAGCAGTGAGATAAAAGGAAGGATCTTAAAGGAGGGCAAGAACAGATGAAGGAGAATGTGAAATGGGGAAGGCTAGATATGAGAAAAGAGGTTCTGGATACGGTGGGAAAAAAGCTTACAAAAGTAAGATTTGAAATAAAGCAGTGATGATTTTCAGCTTGTAGAAAGCGAACAGAGCAAGCGAGAGGTGAAACAAAGTTTATATAGCCAAGAAAGGAGATGATAAAGAAATAAGATTTTCTGGTTTCTCCCTTGTAAAGCCATGCCACTGACAAAACTGTGAGGTTTGGCCTTCTGTGAATGAAGATTGTTGCTCTTGTCTACTTCTAGAGCTACCGTGGTGTGACCAAATGGTAATAGTGATGGACTTGATGAGAGTGTCTAGTGACTACACAGGCAAAAATGAGGATGAATTTAGCCATCTAGCTAGTTTGTAATAGCTGTTACGAACGTCCCATTCAAAACGATCAAATGGCTTATACGATATCTTTCCTGTGACCCGTGGAACCGAATCTGTGTCACGGAGTAAGGTCACTACACTGTCAGCTGGGTGACAAACCTAGTTTGAGCACTGACTCGGGATTGCAGGCCATGGGCCTTGGGCCAAGGGATGTCGAGCGTGCCACAGAGGTGACGCGCGTACTCCCGGCGGAAGGCTTCCAGCCGATCGGCACGCCGCCGCGCCATTCCCACGCCAATTCATGGAAAGGCAACCCTGCCGCCTCTGAAGGGAGCGACTCGTCTGGCTGTCCAGATGGATGTGGCGCTGTGCTGGCAGCAGTAGAAACCTGGCGGAGAGGAGGAAGGGAGGCTGTCGGCTACTCATTGGCCGTCCATGACCAGCTTTCTAAGGAGACTGAACACTTGCCGAAGATGCCCTGTTTGCTTTGGCCAAAAAAATCCGGTAATTTTGCGAGAATTGGAGGAGACGAGCAGATGTCATGCTGCTGTAGATGGGGGTAGCTCCACTGATTTCAGCAGAGCCACACTGGTTGAGTTTTGGCTCCAGGTCTGAACAATTACATCAGCACAACAGGACTGTGTTACCTATTCTGCTGTGAAATGGTACCATTCCAGATATTTCTGGTATAATGCAGATGTAACCCTGTCCCCTCATGTGTCACTGCAAAGATGTGTCACTGGTGCTGAGAGTTTGTTTGGGGTTTCTGCGTCAGTTTGAACAGGTAGCAACGTCGTTGCTGCAGTTTAATCCTTCCAACAATGCCATGACAACTGTACCACATGGTGCCTGCCAGGTTCAAGCAAGGACGTAGTGGAGCACACGTCAACAGTGGAGCTGCAAATGAGGTAATGTGTTATCAGCAGACAGGTCATGGCTCTCTACGTATCAACTCCTGGAGCACAGACTGACCAAAAATAACCTTCTATTGCAAGTACCCATTTCCCGAAGAAGGAAATGCCCTTGTTTAACACCTTCCACCCCAAGCAAACCAGGAATGACTTATCGCTGCAGTTCCTGCAGCCGTTGATATCCCAGTGGTCTAGCTGGATGACTGGCTCAAGTGCTCTTTCACCTCCAGAAGGTGACCAGAAGTCAAGAGTAATATTAAGACCCGAGCAATCCCAGCCACATCCCCATCACCTGACCGTCACCATGGGTAATATTACAGTTATGCACCAGCCTCCCTCTCTCAGGAATGCGAGTGTCTGGAGCAAGTGTGGGACTGAGCTACTCGTGCCTTTTGAGGCACACATCATCAGACCAGGATCTAGACTACTAAATAACCTCTCACACATCAACTTCCCACTTGGGTCTGAACTGTGAACAGAGAAACCTTTCACTTCTGTTATTAAGCCAGGCTTTAGACCTGTACACAGACACCAGAGAAATCTGAAGCAAATAAATATTTATATTCTTAAAAAGAAAATAAATTAAAAAAATAATTAAAAATCACTATTTATTTGTAGCTTAATAAACCCAAGAGGTTTATTTTGTCCACTAATCTGTAGTGGATGTTTTGGGCCTTGCCATGTATGAAGAGGTCTATGGCACAATGCTTCAGTGCAAAGGGTGTGAGTCTGTTCTCCCTGGCACTGTGGAGCGGCGTGGGTTCAAATCAGGGGGAGGACTAAGGGAGGTCCAGTTTCTCATGAACACTGGGCAAAAAAAAGTTTCAAACTTAGGTACTCTAATTGTATTCGTGCATCTTCACAAAAAATGTTTATCTGATTTCTGTTAGCAGCATGTTTCACTGCCTTGTCCAACGGCTCTGTTGCTTTTAATACTGGCCGGACAATTTCTATTCCCACTGCCCTCCTAATTATTACTTTTCCAGATGTTTACATCAGTAAGTCATGGAGTATGCTAATCCTATCTAATAAGAGTGGCAGATTTAAAATTGTGCCACTACAGGCCAATGCGATCTTCTCCTGAAGATATTACTGCTTGGAGAAGCCGCAATAGAGGGCAAAAATCAACAATAAATAAATGATTAAATAAAGCAAGCCTCAAATGCAGCTTGCATTAATACAAGGGGAGGGATCCTCTTCAGTGAAACAGCAAAAGCCTTTTGAAAAGGCACGTATGAGTAGATACACCAGAAAGAAGCTTTCTCTGAAGTAAATAATCCATGGCACATCTCCTAGTGACCAAAACCACAAGCGTTTTACTAACACACGTAAGCAATAAGCTTAAGGGGCGCCATTGGATCAAGCAGGCCAAAACTCCTCTGTGTTTGCATTAACTGACTCAGGACTGGGCTTTTTTTTTTTTGCCTGACTACAGACAGTGCAGGGAGTATAAAAAGGACAATTGAGCACCACAGCTGAGCATGTCTCTTCTTCCCATGTTGCACACCCTGGCAACAAATCAATTTTGACTTTTGCTGTGAGAGTTTCTTTCTCTCTGCTAGCTCAAAATTGCTCTCCCAGAATCCTCCACAGCTACTTTTTTTCCCCCTCTACAGTTCATCCTGCCAGTTGCCACTTTAGTAAATAGCATATAGCAAGCAATAACTTTATTTTTTCCATTCCCTCTAAAGGTTAACTATAGGTGAACATTTTATTCTTTATAGCAAGTAATTGACATGCAAGAGCCAACTTTCTGTTCAGAACATAATTTGTATTCTTGAGAGATCCGTGCGTATTCTTGTTCATATTGCTTCTTCCCTGAAGGGATCTGGGAGGGGGAGTAGAGGGAGAAGCTTTTAAAGTTTGGCTCACAAAAGTTACAGAGAAAGATCTAGGCTTTCAGCTCCATCAGATAAATAGTAATGTAACTGCACAATGTACAGTAAAGTGGCACGTACTGATAGGAAAAGAACACAGTAAATAACGGGGAGGGAGAAGGGAAGTCAGAAGGCAGAGAAAAGAGAATACTCAACATCCAGGACAGCTCACTGCTAAAATATAAACCATCAGAAACTTCGATCCCAAAGGATTGGTGGGCTTACCTCCCTCATTAAAGACACAATTGAGGTGGGATTTTAATGGGAGCTTTCTAATGAAAAGTCAAGGCAGTTCTTCATATCCTTACACTTGGGCAGCATTAGCTTAATCAAACTGAATGATTTGATCCCAAGATCGCCAAAGTCAGAATTGTTTCAGTCACTTCAGTGGGTTTAGGATTAAGTTCAAAAAAGCACCATTTTTAGGGAGGTGCAGCGGGGGTGTTTAAGGTGCTTTTTTTTTTTTTTTTTTAATCAGGAGTCTTGTCATGTGGTTACATCTTCTTGTGAGAAGGCCTTTTCAGAATTTATGTATAAAAAGACTGTCAGCACATATGCAACGCCTGTAATTTAGAACATAGCTCGCGGGTTGTGGTCTCCTCGGTCAGGCTGGTAGGTGTGGTGGGTACAGCTGCGTAATCCTTGCGATGCCATAATCTGTCCGCTGCCACTTCAAGCCTTTAATTCTATCACATGGTGAATTTTTATTTTGTAGCAAGGATCTTCAGCTCCCGTACATACAGTTTTTTCAAGATTAAACAAATGTTAAGACCCGCTTTAGCAAAATCAATGTGAAATTGCATTTAAAGACTTGATATTCACACTTTCACCTGTGAGGGTAGGTCCTGCCTCTCAGAAGCGACCTCCTTAGCTTGTAACTGTATTTTTACTCAAGAAAATATAATTTACAGGCAGAACTGGGACAGGATTATATATTAGTTGCATGTTATCATGGCAACTTATGAGACTTAGCTAGTGGAGAGTTTTCACGCTACTTAGGTTACAGCATCCTCTTGTAGCCTCTGACTTGCAGTTGCCTGCTGCACCCACAAACAAACATTCTCCACACAGAGATCCCAGTTGTCTAGTAAAAAAATTACTCTAAATACTAAGTAACTAAGACAACTTACCCAAACACAGCTACCTATCCTGTACAGTGAAAGTCTGAAAGAGCACCACAAGGTTATTCTTTCCACTCACACTTTATTTCAAGCAGGTGTGCAAAGGGAACATATCAGAGAGACTTAAATAGAAGGTTAAGCAGACTGTAAATTTCCATCTACGCTT
This sequence comes from Gorsachius goisagi, assembly GCA_018403395.1. NCBI lineage: Eukaryota > Metazoa > Chordata > Aves > Pelecaniformes > Ardeidae > Gorsachius > Gorsachius goisagi. Next base: position 79,374 of record BOSO01004824.1, read on the forward strand.
GGTCTAATTAAAGCTATGAACATACTTGAGACTGAGAATTTTGTTTAGAGTAATCCCTTTATCAAAACTGTCATATGCCAGGAAATGTTAGAAGCAGAGTTTCTTATTCCCCGTGTTCTTCAACTACTGTGCCTGCCATTTAAATATCAACATTTCTCAACAGCTTTCAGTTTAACCCACAGAGGTTTCCCACAGCAACTACTGGCTGACTTATGAGCCCCTTACTCATAGCGGTGATTAGTTAATTCCACAAATAGCTCCACTGACTGCAGTGGGATCACATTTAATTATGACTGCATCAACGTAAAAGATTTCCAGCCCTTCAGGACTAACGCAGATTGCACTATGAGATAATCGCAACAGCAGTGCTCCCAGAGGTGGTGATCACCAGACTCTTTTTGCTGCTTCTGCTCACGTGAACGATAACCCACTGCACCACAGACAAGTGGCAAAATGTTACTACTGCAAGCCGTGCTAAGCCTGGGCTTGTTTTTTTCCATTGTGATCTTCCTACAAAGAGCTCTCTGCCTCTTCTGACTCTTGTGTTATACCATAAAAGCAGAATTTTAAGCTCTAGGGTGCAAGGGTTTTCTCAACTTTACGCTGTCTCGCTTGGTGGGGTCCTGAGTTTTGCACCTCTACCCAGTGTTTGCACTTACAAAGAATTAGCAGATTATACAGAAAAAATATTTATGTGCTATTTATGTACTGCAGCATTGTCTTCAGCCCTCAGCTGAGCTAGGGGCTTCCTCCTGTCAGGCGCTGTAAGGACATATAATGCGCTTTTGATTCCCCTCACTGTTACCTGTTTCTTCCCAAAGGGATACATTGTGAGTTTCTTACACGGATACAGTCAAAGCCACATGTGATCTCACTGTAGTCAATGACATTATTTGTGAGATTAACTAATCATCACTGTGGAAAACCGCTCATGTTCAGGTCTATAGTTAATGAAGAGAAAAGGAGGGAAAAAAGGTTTTCAGCGCAGGGACTATGATCCTACACGGAGCAGCAGTCAAAGGCTAGGACTGGAAGCAGCTGCTCAGGCACCAGGCAAGCCCTCCTGAGGCCACCAAATGGGTTCAGGGCTAAATCTACATATAGACCACGGGGTTACCCGTTCCCCTAGGGCTCCTTTTGCTGGTGTCCCAGGGACAGATTTCCCTGCTAAGTTTCGCCTGCATGCTACAAAGCTTTCTTTTTTGAGAACCGCTATGTAATAACCTAAAATAGCCTGCCCCATCCATCCTGAGTGCAGCTGGGCAGAGTTCCTTCATAATATCTGTCATGCCTAAAAATATTCCTGTTATGAAAATAGAGACAGAGATACTATGTCTGTTTTTGTGTGCTGTGCCTGTGTGGTTAGACTACGTGTAAGTGCATGTGGAGTAAGTCTGAGGGTGAGCTTCCTCATCTAGGGAGCCTGAGTGCTGTACTGAAGAATTACCTAAAGCAGTGAGCTTCATGAATAAGGGCTTGATATTTGTTTCAGAGCATTTGTCTGTAGCTCTACTGCTGCGCTATAAATACATCTAAACCAAAGCAGACCATATGTAAAGCAGGGCAGGGAATACCTCTGAGTTCTAGACTTGCAAAGCTGTGGGCAGTGCTGCTCACGGTAACACTTCACAGGGGTGACAGAGAGAAAAATACAACCAGGAATGAGGCAGGCTAAGCCTCACAAGTGAGATGAGGTATAATACTCAAATGTTTCCACGGAAAGAAACTAAAGGACAGTGCCAAGTAGGCAAGATGTACTTTGACTGGTGTTTAGAGGATGACAGTGGTGAGGACCGTAGTGACAAAGCAGAAAGGTGGGAGGCATTTTACATCATATGTGGTTTTCCTCCTCTGAAAGTTTTAAGTCATAGAAAAAGCCCATAGAGGAATCATATATGACCATACAGAAACAGGAACCGATGAAACAAATTAAGTCTTGGGGTAGAGGAAAACCCTATTAGTTGAGTGTTTCTCACAGCTTTTTTCCCTCTTTCTTTTTATTTAAATGATGATGCGTTCACCTTCATAAATGAGGCAAACCCCACAACTTGGCCTGCCCAGCTTAGGTGTTTTAAAGTGTGAAAGGAAGCAAAAACATGCAAGCACAACAGCTGCTGAGTTCAGGAGAACAGAAAGAAACACAAGAAAGGATGAAGCAAAGAAAATGCCCAGGTTGTCTCCAGTTCCCTCTGAACCTAGTCCGGGTCAGCACTGTTGCTAGCTATACCACAAGACACGAGTTCCAGCAGGATGCCCAGGTTTTATGAAAGGATGGGTGTTTCTCTAAAGTGCTAACTTTACATCAGGTTACTGTTGCTTTGAAACCTTCTTTGCTTCACAGTTTCTATGGTTCTACAACCAATATCTCCAGGTACTCATCCTCTGTGACTACTGAAAACTACTTTTTAATTCCCTGGAGGGAGAGACACAGGCAGATGAGGCAGCACTTTCCTGCCCAGTTCTGCACAGGAGAACCAGTAACCCTTCCAAAAAGACTGCCATTTACCCCCCTGAATATCCTGATTTTCATATTCATATTCATACATATAATTAACATTTTAAAAGGATTTCTAAAGTCTGTGTCATAGCCTATAAAATTCTTTGGCACGTGCAGAGGAATTTAGGTACTTTCACGTTAAAACAGTTTTGGCAGAATAAAGAAAACTAGAAGCAGTAATAGCCCAAATCCCTGAAAGTACATGATGTGTCCTTCCCCATGCATTAGCCTGCAACAAGTGTGTTGATAGGCAACATTAGATATGCAAGGATGAAGTAAACAAAAAGCCTGAGGACTGGAAAGTAAATATTTGGGTGTATTAGCTAACTGTTTGTGGGTGTTTTGTGCTTTTAAATTTGCTTGTATTAATGTTTGAGTCAAACTCACCTTCCAAAAAAAGATAACTGAAATCATCTGTCTCCTGCCCACAGTCGTCTCCTCCATCAATATTTTTGCTTATCTCTCTTCTCATGTTTCATGTTGTTTCAAGCAGCTCTTTAGCGAGCCACAAAAATGTTAGCTATCCAGCTTGGTTTAAGTGGACTCCAGCTGAAGTAAATACTCCACGCAGGCATACTGTCTTTCTTTTACGTTTCTTGGTTAGTCTTCTTTGGGCCTGCTACATGTAGATCAAGAGTCTTTAAAATGTTTAGTGAGGAGACCGTGCATTACAGAAACTATTGCTTTCACAGTGCTGTGTTTCTATAGTAACCATCTTATTAAAGCACTGCAGCCATCTGCTTTAAATATTAACTTCACAAGACCATCAGGACTAGCTTAAAACAATATCACATGTTCATTAAATATTAAAACTAGAAACAAAAGGAGAGAACTACAGGAGAGAGCTTTTTCCTGTTCCTTCAATCTAATCTTAAAAAGAAAAAAAACCAACACTGCTTTGCTCTTTTTAGATAATTTAAGTTTGTGCCACTGCTTTAGAAATAACTGGTTTAAGTGACCTCACCAGCTGCTGGTGGCATAAACTACAACTTTCTGGGTGTTGCAAAAACAAACAAATGAAGAAAATAGCTTCTTGGGGTAGGCGCTCACTTTGTATACGTTCCGCCGAATAACAGATTTTCTTGACCCCATTTTCACAGCAGAACCCTCAGACATACTGTGGCAAAGTCTGTAGAGGAGGGAGCACAGAGGGAAACAGCCAGCAGCGGCTGAGAAGTGCCACACTGGAGCAAACAACCATCTGTTTTTATCATAGCCTGCTAAAGGGCAGATGCCTCTGAGGAAGGTATGAACACTCGGTAATGCATTCAGCCAACCTCCAGCTTACAGCCAAACCAGGAGACTTAACCCCCGCTGTAGATTGTATCCTAAGGAGCAGGAGCCTAGACGTTGTCCTAATTCACAGAAATGCCTGCTATTTACAAAAGAACCTGCATCAGCAACAGGTTGTGACAGCAAGGTCCTTAGATTAAGCACACTCTATCGTATTTTTTTCCTTTCAGCAATTTAAAATATGTTGTCTGCTGCTTCTTCAAATACTCTTCCGTCAAACTGTGCTAGAGAGCTGAAGGTAAGCATACGTGCCTTTAACGTATGGTACCTAGCTCACCCTCCAACATTACTTTCACTGTCCTCTACTTCCCGCTCCGTCGTTCTGTGCCGCCTGTTTTGAGGCCCTCACCCAGCACAGGCTATTATATCTGGAGTCAGAATGCATGGGAATGCTTACAATTTGCAAATTTAATCTGAAAATTTCACTGGAACAAGAGGAGGAGAACTCAGATCTTCCCATGGCAAAACCACACACCTCTGGCACGGCAGCTCAAGAGAAAACTTTCCTAGTGTTTTGGGTTCTCTGAAACACGCTTCTGTCTCTATGCACGACAGCCTAACAAGCCTAAAACCATACGTGCTACTAGAATTAAGTACTGTATTGCATCTGGTTTTCCCACTTCTCTTTATTGCCACATTGAGCAAGTGCCTACACTAAGCTGTTCATGATATTGTCCAGATCTTCTCCTGCAGGAGAGAACTCTTTGCATTATACATGGAACAGCGGCAGTGTGCCCAGGTAACACAGACACAGTCCTTGTTCAAGAAATTCACAGTCTAGTGGATCACCAGACCCTCGCAAAAATGCGTAATTACTTACTTTAAGATTCCCCCGGTACGCATTTCCTCCTCCTTGGTGACACCAACTTCTCTGTTTTCACACACTAGCTTTTTTTCTGAAGTTGTTCTAGCATTTCTCGTATTGGTAACCCAAGGGCAATGTCTCAAAAGGCAGGAACAATCGTGAGCACAAACACTGAATGAGGAACAGCAGTTCCCGGAGTTACAGTGAACATCAAGCCCAATGGTTGATGTCAATGCTTTTTGAGAAAAAAAAGGCAGTTTTTGCACAGGCTATAGTCCTGTTTGTGTGGCTCTGTCAGGCACTAAGTTACCTTTCTTCTCAGCCTTGGCAAGGCCTCAGCTGGAATGCTGTATCTGTCCAAAAAGAAAAAAGTTGAATGAAACAAGAAGACTTGGAAGAATACAGAAATCTCCACTAGCAGAGGTCTTCTAGAGCAGATTATCCAAGTATTTGTCAAAAGCAACGGTTATGATTTATCTGGCTTGGGAGAAGAAGATGGATTAAATTGTCTCTTCCACAGCTATGTCATACAACTTTTAGGAACAACTTGTCCATCTTTCTCACTGCTGTGCACCGGTAAAGGGAAACTCCATTTAGTATATCCTGGTGAGAATTTTCCTGGACGAGGACACAAGCAAATTTGCACAGGCCATAAAGTGCTCATAAAGGGAAGACGCTGATCACTCTTCCCCCCAGAAATTAAACAAACCCTAGTTTTCCACATCAAAATTTTATGCTGGAGCTTGACATTCTTTTACATGGAGTTTTATGATATTTGCCATGCTTGAGACACCCATTCTCTCCACACTCGTGGACCTATGGTAAGGAAAAATAATTAGGGGAAAAAATAAAAAAGCTGCCAGGGTAGTGGAACATGAGTAGAAGAGAGGGCGTGATTTAGCTTCTTCTGGTGTTTCTCTATTGAATTAATAAATCAGGGTTTCTGCTGTTTGCCTGTTACATAATAAAGGCTGTTTTCTTTCGTTGATCATAGAATCATAGAATCACTTTGGTTGGAAAAGA